>CM076399.1:2311376-2388407 GCA_038363315.1 Mugilogobius chulae | reverse complement strand
CCTGCAGGTTTTAGCTACTTCCCACTGAAAATAGTTGGCAACACTGCTATCGACTTTGTTATAGACAAATTTGAATGCTGTCAGATCTATAAAATTATTGGTATTATGGCATCCCTAGTACAACACAATATAACTATTAATTAAAGTCTGTTTTCTGAAGAAACTACCAACACAAGCAACAAAAATAACCTTTGTTTTGCCTCCATCCTGTGTTGTGGTACAAGGTGTGGTCCTTCTCCTTGCAACTGCCGTGTGCCAGATGTCCTCATCCTTGAGGAAGGCTTGTTTTTTTTCCATCAACTCCTTGTAGTTGTCTGTAACCACAACCTTACATCAGACAAACGGCCAAAACCATGTTTTTTCCCTCTTTTGCTCAATATTTTAGATTTTTTTGTATGTCTCGTGAAATGCACGCTAGCATTAGCTGCCGCCTGCCGCTAATAGATACAGTCCGTCACTGTTGGAGGCATGGCCTGCCGAGGGGAAAAACATCTCCTGCCTCACCATAATAAAGAATGGAAAGCTAAACTGTTTACCTCTTTTAAGAGTCTTTTAGCACAACTAATTCAAGTCGAGTTACAACCGGGTTTAAATTGAGGTTACTGAGACGATGTTATGTCAGAAAAGTAAAGAGAAAGTTAAAAAAGATGCTAAAAGACGCCAGGCGGCGCTAGCATCACGTTAGCATTTAGCTCGTAGCTCCCGTTAGCATTGCTAGATATATTTACATACTTGGAAGGTTGAATCACTTCATTCATCCCCATGTCTTCGTGTCTGTATTTGACACAATATATCTCCTAAAGTCCACATTTGTTGTTGTAGTTTTTGAGCAGTGACTGATAAAGCTGCTGTTCTGATTCACTCCCCATGTTAACTTTCTGCTTCGGAGTCTGTTAGTGGGCGTGACCTTTGATGCCGACAATAGCTATTTCTAGCTAGTTATTAGCTAACAACCAACAACGCAGCTAATACGTTTGTCGTAATACGTTAACTTGTGTTATTTAGTCATTAGTAGAAAGAATATTAATTCAAAAGATACTTCACACCATGGACGAGTAATACAAACCTCCGAGTAGAAGCAGTTTTGCCGCCACCTTGTTTTTAGGTGCTTTCCTGGTGCCCCAGTACACTTGTATCCATCCGTCTTCACTCGAGAGGTCCGGCCGTTTTAATACCTGAACAAGCTGCTGTCTGTCCTGAGGTGTCACGATGTCAGTACTTTCGACGTGAATTGTGTTGTCCCTAAAATAAAAACATCCCAAACTTGAACTGCGCCATCGTAACTGAACTAGCTACAACCTGACTCCAACAGCTAACGGTATGCTTCCCTCAGCATCATTCAAACAGGATTCGGGGGTAACCAATCAGCGGTAGCACAGCGCCACGAGTATCTCAGGTCAATTTGTAAAATGTCCATCAAATGCAAATTATGACATTGAAAATTGACTGTCAGACGCAGACAATACATTCCTGCAATACAATACAATAAAATAAATAAATTAAAAAAGGTGTGTGTACACCTTAATGCCCATGCACACATGCGCACTCACTGTATTACAATAGGCTCTGTATCAGTAATGTTCATTTATATAAGTCAGTGAATGTTACGAAGGCGTTTTTTGCAGGACACTGCGCGCGCACTCTGCACTTTACCGGGCTTTAAGAGAAAAACAACCGGCCGGCGGCCGCAGACATGGCACCCAAAAGACATTACAAAGAATATCTGCTGAATGAGTCGAGCCAACCTTCAAAGCAACCAAATGCAGACGGCTAGCTAATGAGAAAGAGGTATTTGAGCTTTCACATTTATTTTATTATCAACAATAGCAGTGATTATAGAATACGATGAATAATTCTTAACGCTAATTTTTGTCTATTGTAGAATACTTTAAACTGCAGAGGAAAATACAAGAAATACCTCAGTGCATCCTGTACAACTAACAGTAGAGAGGTCTTGAAAAAGGTACCTTTTTTTTTTTCGCAACAATATGAATTGCAGATAGTGTTACATGTAACATGCAAGTTGACATTGCAACTGCACTCCCCAGATTCCACTTTCAAAAAACGGTGAACGAACATATTCCCTGGAGGAATATCCAGAAGACACTCCCACAACTAACAAGCAGGTAAAAACCTTATGTTTTATTCTTCCATTCTGAAATAAAATTTAGGGGTTGACAAAATAAATATACTTTCCTCTAAAGCTTTCATTCATCCATAATTTTATTTGTAACGTTTATCAAACCCTAAATGTTTACAGTATGATAGTTAAATAAATCATGTGCTGTCTCATGATCAGAATATTCCCGATGAGGGCTTGTTGCAGAAGGAGCAAGCGGTCAGTCATCTTTAGAATATTGAGAGGGAAGTATCTTGTCAGTCCAATAAGAGAGCACCTGCTTCAGGACAGACCAAACAGAGATTCATCAGAGGTATTAAAATATCAGCAATTAAAATGTTGATATTAATTGCTGTGTTATACTATATGTATAGTTTCTGTATAATTGTCATTTCAAATATATATTTATATATATACATTAATACTTCACTTGAGAATTTCCATGTATTAAATCTTCATTAGATGCAGCCTGTCGGAGAGGGAGTCTCCAGAAAGACCCACTCAGTGCTGGAATTGCCACCCTCCCCGGACTCACACTGCACTCTCAATTTTGTGGGGATCGACAAGATATGCAAATTGGACCAGAAGCACAGGTACTGTAGTTACAAGTTACTATTTTCATTTTTATGCTAAAAACGACACCTTTAATCGATACAGAAAATGTGAGTAGAGTAGTTTTTATTCTTTTAACCCAACGTCTTAAAATAATAATATAGGCCACCGATAATAAACATGTATAAGTGAACATCAGCAAGGTCTTATTTTGTTTTCATTTGAATTATAACAACATATAACTATTTCAAAGTATTAGATTAGATTATTCATTCATGCTTAATTGTAATTCAAGCAAATTAATAGTTCCACATGAGGCTAACAAAGTTTCTAACAAGGGGCTGACATACAGCCTACATTGGCTTTTGATGGCTGTGGCATATACCTTCCCTTAATTAATACAGTTCTTCAGTATGTGAAGATATAGTCACAATTTTCCTGGATATTATCCATCTGTTGGATATACACTGCACATATAATGCAGATGTGACTTAACTTGCTTTATGTGACGTAAATCTGATGTTTTGTTCCGTCAGTAGTACAATTTTGTGTTTATTAAGCATTATTATGCAGTTTTGGCTTAATGTTTCAACTCACTGTCTTGATAAAAACAGACCTGTATTGCATCCAAGGATTAGTGCTTTTCAGTATTCTTGTTTCTGATTTGTCTGTACAAAGAGTTACACATTTTTTATATTTACTGAATATTGGCACTACATTTATCCTTTCCCAGAAATCCCATCAGTTTATATGAAGCTAGTGTGTATTCTATTTGCATAACTCTTTGAAGAACATAGTAAATTCTGTAAATGTAAAAACTACCAGATGACTTGCAGTAGTTACCACTTACCTTTTGGAGCACAAGTATTGTATGTCAAAACTCTAATAGAACCACCATGTCTATATTTGCCAGGACATGTTAGAGAAGCAACCAGGATGCAATGTGCCCGCTACTCCACCTGATCAGCAAGAGACACCAAACCAACAGGTTATTAACATGTATTATTGTACAGTATGTTTTCTCTGTAAATCTGTAAGCATGTAAGCAAATCTTTTCTTATTTATGTATTCACAGGTAGAGACATTTTGTTGGATGGAGATGATCCAGCGTATCCTGGAGCTCCACTAACAAAGGGACAAAGTTTAATCTTACTGATGTCTTATGTACTAAGGCACAATGTGACAGGTGTGGCACTGGGACATCTACTGAAGATTTTCAATGAACATTTTCCTGGAATGGTGCCAGTAACCACATACCTTTTTCACAAAGCTTATGGACTATATGGAAATTATGTCCCCATTTCTACTGTCCAGCATGTGAAAACTACTTAGGGGTAAATAATACCAGTCAACAACAGTGTGGTGCTTGTAATGCAGTAACTGATTCAGAGAGCTGTCTCAAAAGTGGGTGTTTCTTTCTAGTGCTTAGTTTGGCTACACAGATCAAAACATTGCTTGAACAAAATCAAAGTTTAAAAAAAGACTGGCAATGTGCAGATGTAATTTCAGATATACAGTGTGGAGAACAGTACCAGAAACTCAAAGAATCAGGTGAATTAGATGAGGATGACATAACTTTAATATGGAACTGTGATGGAATTCCAGTTTTCAGGAGTTCAAAATACCAAATTTGGCCCATTCAGTGCCAGGTTATAGAATTTGAACCTAAAGAACGCAGGGCAAATATCTGTCTTCCTTGTCTCTGGTTTGGCGAGAAGAAGCCAAACATGTTAACATTTTTGAAGCCATTTGTTGATGAACTGCAAATTTTAGAACAAAATGGCATTAAATGGAAGGACTCAGCAAATGTACAACATGTCTCCAAAGTGTATGCTCTGATTTGCAGTTCAGATTCAGTTGCTCGTCCACTTCTAAGGCTACGTTCACACTGCAGGTCAATTCCGATTTTTTTGCCCATATGCGACCTGTATCCGATTTGACCATGGCAGTATGAACGGCACAGATCCGATTTTTTCAAATGCGACACGCGACGCTTTTATATGTGGAAATAAATCTGATCTTTTCAAATGCGACTCCAGTCTGAACGCTCATGTCGCATTCATCCGACTTTTACGTCACAAACTCAACAAGTCAAAGCAGAAACAGAGGCAGAAGAGAGGAGGAGGAGAGAGCATCCGCACCAGCGTCTGCTAAAGCTGGACCGCCCGGTAAACTCCACGCACAAACTCCACGTGAGCCAGACAAGAGACGCAGATAAACTAAATCATACACAGCCTGTTTATTATCATAACTACTGCAGCAGCGCATCAGGTCAGTCAGAGGGAGAGACACAGGACAAACACGGTGGAGAATCTTTCACTCACCTCTGGAAAGTTTTCAAGTTAAACTGTAGTGTCATCCAGGTCCTTTTATCCATTCTGCACAAATCAGTCACATAAAGTCCACAGAACATCGCTGCAAATCGGTTTAGAAGTGTTGTTTGCAAAGAGAAAAGCTCAAAAGTACGAAGCAATAGTCCCTTGTGTGTGTGTTTGTTTATCCACGGCTCGGCGCGGTCAAGTTATAATAACGTCATTATCACTGGACTACTTCCTGTCAGCGTCGCCAACTTCTGCGTTTAAACGCATTTCTCTACACTGCGCCACATTTTACACATGAATTAAGAGTTGTATCTAGTTGTGTAATGTTCTGAATGTTTTCAACTCTTTGGGCTTCTTAAAATGATCGATTTTATTTTGAAGAGGAAACAGAACATGCTAATGTGTGCTAGCTTGTTAGCAGAACTTTTCACTGATAGTATTTGGTCTTTGCAGCTCCGTTTCTGCACAAAACAGCCTGAAATAGACACAAACATGTCCTGGCTGTGTCTGTGCGTCAGCCAAGGTGCTCTTTACTGCGCATGCGGGTCACTTTTAGAGCCGCATCCCGTTCACACCAGGGATAAGTTGGAGTCGCATGTTTTGTGTAATGTGAACGACCACATGAACAAATCGGAATTGATGAAAAATTCGGAATTGAGAATCCGATCCTGCAGTGTGAACGTAGCCTATGAAACACCAAACAGTTTAATGGATTTTATGGATGTGATTTTTGTTACCATCTTGGTGGTGGTCCTTACACAAACAAAGGCCCAAACCACATCTTAGAACTGAAGCTAAGCATTTTGATCACGCAATGGCTGCAACACCAGACAGTCCTGTAATGGGAGTAAAAGGACCTTCACCATTAATGAAACTTACACATTTTCAAATGATAAATGGTTTTGTTCCAGAGTATCAGCATTGTGTCTGCCTTGGTGTGACAAGACAATTAGCAAAACTTTGGTTTGACTCAAGAAATCATGACAAAGAGTGGTACTTAGGAGCAAAATCAGACGACATTGACAAAGAGCTCATTGCAATTCAACCCCCTGTTGAGATAACAAGAGTACCACGATCTGTGGCAGACAGAAAATATTGGAAAGCATCAGAGTGGAGGTCATTCCTGTTATTCTATGCCCTGCCTTTACTGAATGGGTCTTACTAAAAAGTTCTGGAACCACCTTTTTCTCTTTGTGTTTGCAATGCACATTCTTTTGGGAGAAAAGGTAAAACGCTGTGATATTGAAGTAGCTGAAAGAGCTCTCATAAGTTCTCACTGCAGTTTGAGAAGTTATATGGTGCAGCAAATATGACATTTAATGTCCATCTTCTGACACACCTTGCAGCAAGTGTTAGGAACTGGGGCCCTTTGTGGGCCACATCAACCTTTTCCTTTGAATCATTTAATGGCACTTTGTTACAGTACTTCCATGGGACTACACATGTTCCAGAGCAAATAGTTAAAAGATTTCTTTGCTGGATGAGTCTAACACAAAAAGCCGAAAAGTACATGGTAGATGCTAATGAAGGGGTGAAATGCATTTTTTCACATCTCCTAAACAGCAATGTATCAAGTTCTAATTCATCTAGCCTAAATGAAAATGTCAGGGTTTTTGGTAATCCCTGTCGTGGCAAACTGTCTGCATTAGAAAAACTTGCCATCAAAGACTTGCTACATGTTACAGTTGAACACTGTGTTTGTTATCACCGTTTCATTGTAAAAGGCATACTGTATCATTCCAGCAGTAACAGAAGTCTTAAAAAAAGGATCAACTCAACAGTGGAGTTACAAGATGGAAGATTATGTACAATTCTTTGCATGTCAGTATTTAGAGTAGGCGATTTGTCAGTGCACTGTATATTGGTAAAGGAGTTTGTGAAGACTGGTAAACAGCTCTGCAAGGATAATCAACTGAACATTTCTTCCACTTTTATGTATGAGGTGTTAGAATCTAGGAATGTTTATGCGGTGCCCACTGACCTGTTTCACAGGAAATGTGTTTTGATCAAATCAAGAGACAAAGAGTATGTTATTCCTCTACCGAATAATGTAGAGAGAGATTAAATATCAGTGTGTATTTTTGGTGTGTAAATAAATTCACAAGGCTGTACTTTTTTATTAGAAATACATGTGACTACTGCATTATATAAAAGCATATGGTCAATTGAAAGGTGCTCTGTGGTTGATGTTCATGAGGTCACAGTGTTGTTGAAGTAATCCAAATAACACTAATTGCCAACGTTTTAAAATTGAAATAGAAAAGTAAGGATATTTTTTCTATTAGATTATTACATAACATTGTTCCATTTTGCTGGTAAAATACATTATTTTAAAAGGTTGAAGAGAAAATGTCAGCTATGGAAATTAACTGTTACTATACATGTTTTTAAACTGATCTTAGCACACTAAAAGAAATGGCTGCATACTGATGAATTCGTTATGGTTCATAGTGTACTTATGAAGACTACACTAATTTACCACTTAAGTAGTATTTAATTATTAATATACTTATTTGAAGTGCACTTTAACACTGCTGTGCTAACAATGATATGAAAAAAGTGTTATAAATGTGAACTTATTGAAAGGGTGCTAAAAGTGCACTTGAGAAAAGTAGATGCAAATACACTAACATTAAACTTATATTTAAAGCACTTGAAGTACATAATAAATAAATATACTAATGAAACACTTATATATATTTCAGTTTTAGTATACTTTAGATGAATATGCCTGAAATTAATTTAAGTATTAGTACTAAGTAGTGTACTTTATCAAAGTACACTAAAGTACTACTGAGGTAATAATATATTTGTAAATAATACATTTTTAATATCTTTTTGGTTTACTTTATTTTAATACATAGAGTCGAAATGTGCTAAAATTGTACTTACTGAAAATAAAGTACATTTTTAGTACATTAAAATATATTACTTTTTTACCTGGGATATGCCAGTGAGTAGCAGATGGGACTGTAGGTGCCTTCCATTCCCTCACTAATAATTTCCTTCCTAACATAATGGTTGTATGAACCCACTGTGAAAGAGGTGAAGGCAACATGTCTAACACTGAGGGATCCCCAAGAGTATACAACCTGCTGCAAAAGGGAATGTCATGAGCTACTACCCTCTTTACTACAGAATGGACTGATGACCAGAATTCCTGGACTTTGGGGCACTCCCATAGCATGTGAACAAGTGTACCGCTATCATTCTGGCATTTCCAGCAAGCATGACTGTCAGCCAGCCCCACTTTATGTAACCTATAGGGTGTCCAATATATTCTTTGTAGAATTTTAAATTGAACTAAACGTGTCCGTAGCTCCCTTGAAATTTTCTTCACATTTCTAAGAATTCCATTCCATTCCTCTACTGTAAAAGTGCAATTTAAATCTTTCTCCCAAGAAGTCTTAAGGGATATTGAATTAGGATCAGATGCTGTTAACAGCATTTTATAGTAAGCAGATGCTTCATGGCCCCGGCCAAATGCTTTTTTAATATCTTCTAGTGTGCAACAATTCAAAGGTGCTGTGGTGCAGAACCAAACGTCTTTACTAATAAGTGACGGATCTGCAAATATCTCCAAAATCGTGTCTGGGCAACTTGAATTCTTTAACCAATAGCTCAAATGACTTTAATGTGCCATTGCTATATAAATCTCCTAACACTAGTATGCCCTTTTGAGCCCAGGACTTCCAATAGAAAGGTGACTTGTCGATACATAGTCTAGGATTATGCCAAATGCCTGAAGACTGATTGAGATGAGGGTCAAATTTGAAAATCAGAGATATTTTTTTCCATACTTTTTGAAAATGAGACAGAATAGGATGCAACCTATTTTGAGGAGCAAGGTTAATTGATAAATAAGCGACTGGTGCAAATGGAGAACAAACCACATTCTCCAGAGGAGCCATGGGGTGCTCTCTCAGGAGGCAAAAACCAATGTGCCAGATGCCTAACAGAAAAAGCATAATGATAAAAAAGCAAATTAGGTAATCCTAATCCCCCACTATCTACTGTTTTTTGCAACTTTTTAGGTTTAATCTGGGTTTTTTATTGTTCCAGATGAATTTTTTGCACAACTGATCAAATTTTTTAAAATATTTTGAATGAATATGAATAGGTAAAGCCTGCAATAGGTAGTTAAATTTTGGAGTACAGACCATTTTAATCACATTTACTTTCCCCCAAATAGAGAGATATAGTTGATTCCAACGTTCTATGTCAGCCTTCATCTTATCAAGCAAAGGATCAAAGTTAATATTTATCAAGTCAGATAACTGGGAAGGAATTGTAATACCAAGATATTTTATACCTTTTTTAGGCCATGAAAACATACCAGTCGGAAACAAAGTTTTGGGACAATAAGCAGTAAGTGGCAGGGCCTCTGATTTAGTCCAATTTACTTTGTAGCCTGAAAGGTCTGAAAACTTGTCAATTAAAGAGAACAAAGCAGGAAGGGAATTTTGTGGATTAGACACAAATAACAAAATGTCATCCGCATACAACATCAGTTTATGGCAACTGTGTCCTACTAAAATACCATTAAATTTAGCTTCATTTCGAATAGCCACTGCTAATGGTTCGAGGGCAATTGCGAAAAGAAGTGGTGACAATGGATCCCCTTGTCTAGTACCTCTTCCTAATTCAAATGAAGGACCAATTATACCATTTGTAAGAACAGAAGCTTTTGGCTGTGTATATATCAGCTGTATCCAATTAATAAAGTTGCGACTAAAACCAAAACATTCAAGAGTTGTGAACAAATATAGCCATTCGACCCTGTCGAATGCCTTTTCGGCATCCAACGAAATGGCGGCCATAGGGTTCTGACTATCCTGAACTGCCCACATAATATCTATAAGCCTTCTAATGTTGTCAGCTGATGAACGGGAACGTATAAAACCTACCTGGTCCGGATGGATCAAAGTGGCAACAATGCGATCTAATCGATTAGCCAAGATTTTTGATAGTATTTTGCTATCATAAGATGTGAGACTAATTGGGCGATAATTTCGACAATCTGAGGGGTCCTTGTCCTTCTTCAGAATAAGAGTAATAATCGCCTCCTTTAAGGAAGGTGGCAAAATTTGTTTGTGTAATGACTCATTGTAAGTGTTGAGAAGCATGGGAGCCAATTCCTCTGGAAAGGCTTTATAAAACTCGGCTGTAAATCCATCCAGACCAGGAGACTTATTTGAGGGAAGTTTTTAATTACGCCCACAATTTCCTCAATAGTAATGGGTGCATCCAAACCTTGAAGTTGATCCTGACTAACTTTTGGAAGATTTAAACTCAGCAAAAAATGTGTAATATTTTCCTTTGAGGTTTTAGATTCTGAGCTATACAAATGCATATAGAAGTCACTAAATGTGGTATTGATCTTTTGCGGTTCTGAAAGAAGCTGACCATTGATATCCTTTATTGCAGAGATGGCGCTTAAGGACTCTCTTTGCTTAATATATTTGGCAAGTAACTTACCTGCCTTATCACCCTCTTCAAAGTATTTTTGCCTGGCCCGAAATAGACTAAATTCTGCTTTTTGTGACATAATTGTATTATATTGATATTTTAGTTTTGTTAAGTTATTCAAATTAAGAGAAGATGAATCTTTTTTGAAATTGGCCTCAGTATCTACAATCTGTTTTTCCAATTTGGAGAGTCTTTCCTTTTGTTCTTTCTTTTTGAAAGAGGCATATTGGATAATATAGCCTCTTAAAAATGCTTTAAGTGCTTCCCATGCCACTCCAGCTGAGGGGGCGGAGGGAATGTTAGTTTCTATGAATAAATTAATTTGAGACCTGAGAGAATCTCTAAAACCTTCATCCAATAACAAGCTGGAGTTTAACCTCCACCTTGGACTTCTAACAGAAGTGTTAAAGCAATCAAACAAACATAAATTGGGCTATGATCCGACAGAATAATATTACCAATGCTACTTGAGGCGACTGTAGGCATTAAAGATTGAGATATCAAAAAAAAATCGATTCTTGAAAAGGAACTATGAGGGGGAGAGTAAAACGTATAATCTCTCCCCAGTGGGTTCTGTATTCTCCAAACATCACAAGAGCACAAGCTTTTGACATTCCTTTAAGTGCTGTGTGAGCTCTCGACATGCGCAATATGCTAGAACTTCGGTCTAATGTCATGTCCATTACTTCATTGAATCACCACCCAATATAATTGGGTGATCCCCATATCAATAAGCTTTTTCTCCAGTTGCCCAAAAAAAGAGGGGTCATCGATATTCGGCGCATAAACATTTGCCAAAATTACCTTAGCTCCTTGAATCTCGCATAACATAAGTAGCATTCTTCCTGCCTCATCTTTACTCTGCTTCAGGCATTTAAACTGCAAGTTTTTGCTAATTAACGTTGCAACACCTCTACTTTTGCTGTTACCACTATTGGAACCCACAAAACCCACCCAGCCAAAACATAGCCTCTGGGACTCCTGAGGGGACAAGTGCGTTTCCTGAATATAAACAATATCACATTTTTTAGATTTAATAAAGGACAGTATTTTTCTTTTTTTCACAGCGTTGTTCACGCCCTTTACATTCCAGCTCATAATACTCAAATTATTACTAGGTACCATCAACAAAATAAGAATGCAGCACAGGCTGCGATAGATAACACTGCAATGGCATCAAATAGCAAAACAAAAATGGGACAAAAACAAACATAATAGAAAAAAAAACATAACACAAGAACAATAGAACACCCCCTTCACAACTCCCCAAAAACTTCCCTTACTCTGGTCCGCGATCATACACTCAACTGACACCGCTCCAAGACGCTCCCCAACCTCCCCCGCACCCATATACTTGTCATAGCATAACTATGCAACAGATAACTCGTACAAACCAATAATAGTTTAAAAAAAAATAAAAATCTTTCTCTTTTCAGACTTCTAAATTATATTACCCCCACAAAGAAACCTGCTAGCTGTCGCTCTTATGCATGTGTTGTAGATACCAATTAAAATCGCAATCAGTGCATGTTTTTTTTTTTTTCCTCAACTTTCAGTCATACAATCAATGCCGAGTACCTTATTCCAGGGAACGAATGAATGAAAGGGCCTTCTTGTGGTCTTCAAAGCGCCGCGGTCCATCCGCCGTCTTCACAATAAGCACCGCAGGGTAGTTGAGAGAAAATCGGATTCGTTTCTCATGCAGTAGCTTCTTGCACTCATTAAACTTCACACGTTTATCAATCAGCAGCTTTGAATAGTCTGGAAATATCATGACGCGACGTCCTCCCCAAACAACATTGCCCATCTTCCGCGCGGCGGCAGTGATGCGCTCACGATCCTGAAATCTTAGAAATTTGGCTATGATGGCTCTCGGTGTAGATGGCTTCTCCCCGTCGTAGCTTTTCTGCAAGGGCCCAAGCCTGTGCGCTCTTTCAATCTCCAGTCCTTTAGGAAAACCGATGCCAAGAAGTGTCGGTATGATCCTTTCCAAAAATGACACTGCGTCATCGCCCTCGCTTCCTTCAGGGAATCCCACGAATCGTAGATTGTTTCTTCGTTCCCTGTTTTCAATGTCGTCCAACTTCTGTCGGAGTTTCTCCACTTCAGCAGCGGGGGCTGGGGGATTAGCCTCAAGCGCCTCGTGTGCGTCTTCCAAAAAATGCAAACGACTCTCCACATTGCTGATCCGATTGGCAATATCGGCAAGTTTAACCTCTGTAGCACTTGTGGTAGTACGTATTTCCTCGAGTTTCTTGTCATGACTCTCAGACTTCTCCAGTATGAGTGCTGTAAGTTTAGCGAGCTCTCTGGCCACCTCCCCAGGTACACACGGAGCAACCGCCTCAGCCTTCTCTGCCTTGCCCGGTGGATTAGCATTAGCATTAGCTTGAGTGGAGCTAGCCGCATCGGAGCCTTTGCTTCCTCCCGGCCCCGTGGTGGTCGAGGCAGGTTTAGTAGTGCTTCTAGTGACGTTCGGCATCTTAACTACAAGTTGGTCCAGCTACGGTGTGGAATTCTTCGCTCTTTGTTGCATTTAAGTGTCAAATAAGGTGCAGGAGAGGCGGAGATCGCTCCTAAGCAGCCATACTCGCCAAGCGCGTCACGTGACTCCCCAAAAGAAGGGTAATTTTAATCAGTTTGGCTCTGTTAACTAGCCCGAGTTGCATAGTTTTGTTTACCCCTTGTCTATTTAGTCTACATTTGAATTGACCTTTCCAAAAATTACCATTTAGCATTGAAAAATAACTCCAATACAGCAAACTATATCTGCTTATTTTAATCAAAAATGCATCACTTTAAACATGACTGTTAATTCCCAGGAGACTACTGTGCTTCAATACAAAAATGTCTGTACATCACAACATTCTGATAAGTAGCTTAACCAACCATAATCTACTTGACAAATATTTATAATCCTTCTATGTTTCATCTTTACACAGCAGCACACATTAAATAACATAGACAGTAATATTATGGTCAGCGGTAAGCTTGAACAACCTTTACTATGGTATGTTTGAACATGTTCTGCTAAGGGTAAGACTTGTCTCCTCTAATTGTGTCCTTTAGGGTCAGAGGAGGTCAGAGGTCGTCAGCTTCATGCTGCTAGCTCAACTCATGATTTCCACACTGGTACATTTCTTCTCATTTCACTTTTTTACTCCTGCCAACTACTTCAAAATTAAGCCAACCTGAACCTGTATTTGGACTACCATTTTTGGCACATGATTAAAGACTAAATAACTGGATATAGTCACAAAGCAGTGAAGTGACAAACAAACAGTTACAATTCGACTCCCACACCTTCACAGCTCACACATCTTTTAGAAAGTGCATTTATATTGTATTGATTTAGTTCAACTTTTGCTCCATCTCTCTTCTATAATGTTTGGAGTGCACCCCGATGACAGCTTGTGTGCATCCAGTTTCCTCTCTCTGACGTCCACAAAGGAGCTTAAAACAACTTAGCATTCCCTTCTGGTGTGCCTGAGTGAGTCCTCTGCTGCAGAGTGGGACACATCCTTCTCCCACTCAACTTTACTCTGGCAGACACTGATCTGTCTATATAAACAAATGAGAGTTTACCAGCAGCACTGCAGCAGGCTGCAGCTCACCTCCGCATTCATTATCTCTGACACCACTAATGCCTCACCAACTGCTACATCTGATCAACACAGGACAAACGGGAGGGAAATGGCTATTGCTTACATTCAACAGTGGAAAAGTGACTTATTTTTGCTCTGTTTGCATTGTGACATCATTACTTCACCTTTATCAGAATGACGTCAAGATTGTTACCCTTATATTTGCCTAATTTTGAAGTCACAGCTGTTTGGCCTAAGTTAGGATGCTTCACTTATTGGTGCAACAGAAAATATTTTTGTGTTAAGCTCTAGTGAACACAAATATGTATAAGATACATAGGATTTTCTGTGTTTTTTTGTTTTTTTTTTGTTTCTTTGTTTTTGTTTTTGAGGATAAACAAGCTGTATGTTTTAAAAGTACCATTTACTGACATTACTCTAGGGAGGTTATTGATGACATAGCTACACAGTAACATTTACATTTTGGAAAATACAAATTGATTTCAGCTGTCAAGTATAAACAGGTCTATTAACTTCCTGTTCAAAACTGCAGAACAGACAAGCCTTGACTCTTCATGGTCAAAGTTGAATTGTAACAAGCACTTGTTTGAAAAGTAGCTTCATGGCCATTTTGAATTAAACACAGAGATTTTTTTAGTATTCAAGCATCAGCTTGAATACTAATGAACTAATTATTAATTACTAATTGAATACTAATATCAGAGACAATACAAGGGTAAGTTATGATTAAACAACTCAGAGTCGTGCCTTGTGCACACTTAAAGTACGACGCGGAGTCAAGAACATTGTGTTACATTCAAACTATTATTCAAATGCACAGAGAGCTGTTTTAAGATCTCTTATCTGTGTCTCTCTTTCTTACTTTTTTTCTCTCTCTCACTCACTTAGTCTCTCGCAGTCATGGCATGAGTTTACCTCAGAACCGAAGAGAAGATCAAGGAGGATGCAGTCCTTCAGTTTTCAAAGTCTGCAGGCGATGTTATATTCTAACTATTTTGTGTCTCTGTGTTAAAATCATAGTTTTGCCATTTTGAGTAAACTAATGAGAGAGCAGAAAAATCTTATAGGATTATATTGTATTACTCATGTAAAAGTGCAGGCAGTTCACTTAAAATTCTGTATTTCACACAGTCAACAATAAACATGATCTGATCTATTGTCTGCCCAATCAGTGCAAGTCCACACACTCTCTGACCAGCACCAGCAGTAAACATTCTATAAATGACACATCACAGAAAAAAAAAAAAAAAACTGCTTTAGCTGCAACTGCAGCTGATTTACAACAGGCTATTGGCAGTCCAAGACCATCCAGGACAACCACTCACATTATTTGTTACGTCTTTGGAACGCAAGACGCAAACTCATCACAATTTTTAAAAGCTCTATGAATAACATTTTTGTCCCATATGGCACTATCAGCGGGAAACAGGACCAAAAACAAAGTAAGCAAGATACATGTTACAAGTTTTTGGATTATAATTTAGCTGCACAGTGTTTGCCACCAAAATGCTCAGGTATGACAGCACATGAATGTTTCTGTGTGTTAGGGATATTTCAGCCAATCACAATGTTACAAAATACAGAGAAAAACAAGAGGACCAATGCAGAGAAAGTCAGCATTTGGTCGACACTAATGAGAGCAAATGGAACACCTAGACGACATATGGCGCGGTTCCACTGTACGGCCACAAGAGACGCGCTGATTTGCAGAACATTGACTCAGTCCTTTTGAAGAGTTGTTGAGTGTGACAGGCTTCAGAGTAACTTCTTCTGTCAGTCTCTCTGCTCTTGTGCCTCGCGTGCCCTCACTGTCACGGACCGCTCTTTGTCAACAGATTGGAAGAGAATCTGCCGGATAAACATTGTAAAATTGAAAATGAGACTTGGCAGTGTAGACTGTTGCTGTAGAAAACAAGGCAGACACTTATGATTGTAGTTGAAAAGAGAGAGTAGGAGGCGCTTCATAGTTGTTTGCATGAACAGTCTATTAATAAAGATGCACTAAGGAACTTCTCCAGTGAAACTGGGCAATTTTGCTGTCCAAGAAACCTCCTCAAGAAATCTCCTTTCAGACACACTTGAGACTCATTTATAAAAGTCTCATTTATAAAGAATGTGTCCTTTTTGACCTTAAACAAGGGTTACCTGATTTTGATGTAAATTATGCAACTTTGTCTTTTAAACCAAAAAGTATACAATATAAATCCAGCACTTTATGGAAAATCTGACCACCATGTACTGTCTGAATTGAATAATAAAAGTATCTTTAGTTCCACAAACAGGCAAAAGCAGAGCTATGATTGGCTGTGCTTGAGTGGTCCTTTCACTTTGCTGTTTGTAAAAAAGATGTTCTTGAGTGCAGCCAAAAATGAAAGCACAAGGATATTTGCCATGTGCCGAAAAAAAAGTGTGACAAAATGAATATCTACTTTCTGTTTTGCAGTGTGAATATCATTTAGCCCAGCTAGACAAAGAAAGGGCAATTCGATCCAAAAATTTTCAGTTTTGTGTATCTGAGATTGGCAAGTTTGTGGCAGTTTGTGTTTTGTTCGTACATACACTTTCAGTAAGAACTCTACGCAAAATTTATCAGTGACACAGCATCTTGGGAGAGGAAAACCCCTGATGTAAGAATTAATGGTTTTTAGAGTATTTAAAAGAAAAAAAAAACACCTGTCTCTGAACAAATCTGAGATAGATATTATTGTAGGAGCCATTTTGTTTAGGAGTTCCTTCTGCCTCTACAGTATGTAAATAGTGACTTACTATACTGTAACCCACCTGTGCCTCCCACCAGTTTAGTGCTGCAAATTTGAAGGATATTTCTTCTTGACCATAACATGTGAATGTGTTAATTTGGAAGGTCTGTGGAAATGTGAAACCTGTGGAATTTCTAATCCTATCCTCCACTATGCTACCTGCCAAAATGGAGTGTGGTGGCGCGTGTTGGGATTGTGAAATATCCCAGGTGAAGCAACATCTGAATGGAAACAAAGTGGCTACATACAGTAGTGCGCCTTTAAAAAAATCAAGTCCAAATGCGTACTACTGGCAGTACAACACAAATGACGTCTTGCATAATGACTGCATTAAAAGCATATCAGTTTGTAAAAGAGGCATTGTGAATTTACTGAAGAATGATTGAGAGGGTCTATTGATTGGACTTGACTTTAGCAGTAAAAAATGATTCAGCCATCATTCTGTGGGCTGCTCTCGTCACTCAGGGCTGAAGTGATAATTGGGCGCAGCAGACAGAGCAGGCTTTGTGTGTTGACAGCAGCACACCTCAAATCCAGGTCAGCCTTTGTTCACCAGTGCAGTCCACCTTTCTGATGCAGCTCACCTCCGGGCCATGAACAAAGCTCCGAAATGACTCAATCTCACTTAAAACGCTGTGAAATGTCTGCACTTGTGAAAGAACACATCTGGCCTCTGCAAGAAATAAATAAAGAAAAAGAAAACAGCAAACAAAGCACTTTTGTTGCGTGTCCAACGGTAAAGAGATTTCAACTGTGAGGTCAGAAAAGAGGTCACATGGTTTGATCACATCAAACACTTACATGTTCCGGTTTTCTAGATAGTTCTGAAAGTTATCACAGTGGAAAACGAATTATGCAATTGATTTAATGACAAGCTTGTGATTAAAACAATGTACATGTTTTAAGTATTATTAACATGAGGACAGCTACGTAATTGTCACATGTATCTAATAAATGCACAATTGTCACACAATTCAAGTATGAACTATAGTCATACTTAGCCAAAGTGTGGATGTAACAACAGTTGGAGCAGAGGTTGAACTGTTGGCTTTTGGGACTGCCTAAGGAATTCAATTATCAGCAAAACTATATAAGAATTAAAATTGTTCTTGGTCAAATGTGGGTAATAAATTCAAGATTTAATCACAGAAAGAGGTTCTTATCATTTTAATTACACCAAGGTTACAGTGCATCTCCCCAGACACTGTGTAAGAAATCCCTTGACAGAAAGTATGCAAACTTAACAATCCATTTACGGTTAAGTCAATGTAAAACCCTAAACGTAAGTACTATTCACATAAAACAGGCGTGCAAAACAAATAGCGTCTGATCTTTTAATGATTTGCTTTGGGTTTCCTGAGTGAACCTGGGGATAGTCACCTGTCTGCTGCATACGCACAGACATCCATCGACACAGCCATAGACAGTGAAGACATCTGTGGCAGCCTTGAGAGCATTCTCTCTCCTTTTGTGGTGCACAGCTGCTCCGCTGATGAAGGTTCATAAGTGAGGTTAATTAAACAGCATGTCTCGCAGTTTTTCTTTTCTCCTTTTTCCCCGTCATACACACTTGTCCTTAGAGCGGCTGATTGGAGGTTTTCATATGGGACCAACATTCAGCAAATATATAGCAGGGTTGTGCTTCACTGCTTGTACAAGGGGAAATCACAATTGAATATAGCCTTCAAGCACCAAAACTCAAAATTGTTTTAGAACTACTTCATTTTCACTGGATACATTAAATTGTTTATACAAAAAGTGTATCATGTTGTAAAGGAGGTCATCCCCATTTTTACTTTTTATTTACGTGTTTGTTTTTGTTGTTTGGATTTAGTCTAATTTTACCTTTTTTAAAGGTGCATCGTGTAAGAAAAAAATCAAAAATAACTCCCTTACTTTTGAACACCACAAGTATTTTTTGTGCAGTTTTTTATATGACCACATGACCACCTAGCATGGTAATGTGGGAGCCTCACCTCTATGTGACACTTCTAAGGGTTTGGTGCTAGACTGTTGGTCCGGTAACCAGCAGGTCACACCAGGGCTGGACTGGGATAAAAATTCGGCCTGGAACTTTGCCTCAGACCGGCCCACGCATACAGTGTGTATATGTATGTATGTATATATGTATATATGTATATATGTATATATGTATATATGTATATATATATATATATATATATATATATATATATATATATATAATATATATATATATATATATATATATATATATATATATATATATATATATAATTATATATAATGTCAATAACCAATAACAAAATTGATATTTGTGAACACTAAAAATCAGACTATTATCTATGAAAATCTTTAAAAACTGCATAAATATACCTAAATTGTATTCCTTTTAACATTAAAAATCTACTTCCAACAAATATTAACTTTATATATATTAACTTTGTGCAATTACTACTAGCCAACTAAGTTTATATTATTTATTAATTCATATTTTTGCAGTATTAGTTTTACAGTGTAGTCAGCTCCACAGGCTGAATTGAAAAGGCTGCACTCGTTCCAAAGCTGAGCTGTGCTTATTTCACAAGTGATCAGAGCCACCGTTTGTAAAATGATGCGGTAGATTAGACGTTATACCGCGGACACGGGACCTGTGTCATCCTCCTCACTGAGGGCTGAGTGTCCCCTACACACGGCCTGTCGGTGCTGTTCTGTCCCAGTTGAGTGAACGCGCAGTGTCGGGGCCGTTCTCTGTGTGTGTCTGGCGCGGTCTTGCGCTCAAAGCCCGGAGCGCTGCACACAAACACAACAGAGAGACGCAAACGCGAAAACACGTGCACCTCAACGTGTGCAGTTATTACTTTCTGCGTGAATGAGCGGGGGCCGCGGGCGGGGCCGGTGCGCTCCCTGCGCTGGGCTGCTGGGTAGCTGTTTGCTTGTAACATATGATGTGTATTACGTTATTCAGACCGGACCGGCCCAAAACGGCATCGGCCCACCGGAAAACTCCCGTTCTCCCGATGGCCAGTCCAGCCCTGGGTCACACATTCAAACCTCACAGGAGACAGTTGTTACACTCAATACAAATATAAATGTCCAGAGGGAAATCATACGGATTATATGAGGATCAGATAGTTGCAGTAGGTGTGTGGCAGATACATGATGCATATGACAGGTGTGTGTGTGAGCAGGAGCTACACACCTGAGTTTCCTCTAGGAAACTCAGGTGTGTCAGGTGTGTCTGCCGTTGCAATTTGACCCTACAATCTCCTAACCTGGCTCACGCCAGATGGATATGTGTTGAACTCCTATCTGAGTGTTTGTGAATTCACAAATATCGCGAGATAAACCATCTGGCTGGCCAGGTTAACAATCTCCTGCTCCATACAGTTTTTGTACCAAACCATCCAGTATGTTTTGGAAACAGGTGTAAACATGTAGCAACTTATTGATTCGTGGAAGGGGCTTGGACACAGCACACTGGCCAGAACCAAGCAGGACACGCCCACTTACCAGAGAACACACCTCCTGGTTTGAAACTAAATTAATTAATTAGCTGCTTGACATCACATGACCTGGATTTTCAGGTCTATGGTTTAGGATGACATCTAGTGGCAAACTAAATATCTGTATTATTCCACAAGTATAATATGACTTTGCAAAAAAGGTAAGACATCTTCACCTGGTTTTAAGAACAGCAGTATTTATTTAAACAGAGAAGGTAAGGTGACATAGTATCTGCTTAATAAATAGCTCGGAGAATAGGGATGGACAATAGGACCATAATGTAATAAATATATAGGTTTAGGTCCAATTTGAACTTATTTGAGAGTGCTTCACTCTGAACAATGTCAGATTAATAGCATGTATTATATTGTAGACTAGAAGCATTGTTGGGTGAGTGAGTGGGGAATTAAAATTCATAGCTGGTCACTGGAAGGCTTTGGTTTATTGTCCAGCCCTACTCTAGAAGTTACAGCCAAGGTCAAGAAAACATTGGGCTTGATGAAATGGACTCATCAGAGAAAAAGAATAAATGGAACCAGTCCATGCCCGGACTCTTCATCTTCCCAAATGGAGGACAAAGTAGTCCAAATCCAGTAAACCTCTACAGGTGAATCCGCATGCAATTCTCTCATCACACACAATAGATATTTCCAATCTGAATGAAAGCAGCTCAAATGTACTTGGCCAAACATACAATATTTTATCAGTCTCAAGTGAAGAGATAAAATGATTTAACTCCAAAGACGGATTTACGCCAGACTGAAGTTTATACAATAACAACATAGAATAAAATTAAGTGATTGTGCTTTTATAACCCAAGTAAGACAAATAATTAGAAGACAAGATGTACATCACTTTATAAAACATTAACACTTATATAAAATTTGATTTTTGAAGCACTTCTGTGGCAGTAAACAATTTACAAGATGGCTGGTAATGACTGAATATCACTTACAGTAAAAGAACGAGACAACCGACAAGCAAAAGCACACATCTGCATCCGGCAGTCGTCATGACAATGTGAGTGGGACCACTACGACCACAGTGCATTCAGCTCACTTTGCCAGTCATGTGCACCAAAAGAGATAACTCCAAGTCCACAGATCAGCGTCCTTTTTCCAACAGCTAATGACAAATAAAAAGAAAGCAGGGTTTTGTGCAGTTTCTTTATAGTCCTTTTTTCTGTGCCATAAACGTCCTGCATCTGAAGCAAATGACATAATTGTGTTCTTCTTCTTTTGCTCTCTTTTTTTCAGGAACTGGAAGAAAACAACAAGCTGAAATTAGAAACTTAATGTACAAAAATATGTCCCACGTTAGACTTTTACGTCAAATGCATTTACCTTCCAGCCTGTGTTGTGACTGACACATCTCCCTGTTTGGTCGTGGTTCTCCATTTATAAAAGTGGATGATTTCTTGTTGTCAGACTCAGACCTTTGTGCCTGACCTGATGGAAACGTGGGGCGACTGTACAAAGGCACGTCTCCAAATTCTGGAAATGACCAAAGGAAAATTAAACTGTTGCCCAGTATATTAATTAATCAAATGTAGCGACTGAAACCTGAGTGCTGTCGGTTTTTGTTGCTTCCTTTAGCTCCTGTTGTGGTTTTGTGCTTTTCTTGTCCCTCGCTTTGCTCAAAAATACCCTCTCTGATCTTCTGTGTGCCTGCACTTCCTCGTCGGCCCCGTGTTTCTCCAGAGCCCATCCGAGGCAGTGTGGCCCCTCTAACCCTGTAGTCGCCCTGGGACACTGGACTGGTGAAGGAGAGAGGCATGCACGTGTCTGGGGAGTGCACACAGAGCAGAGTGTTAGCGTTAATAAGAAAACAAGTGCTATGCAGGAGTAATAGTGATAAAGTACCATCACTGAAGACGTCTTTGGGATGGCAGCCGTGAGCAGACTGGTTAGGTTTATGTCTGCGTGGCCTCTTATGTGTAACTGCAGGACTCATGTTGCTGTCAGTGGACAGGGGACTGCTGGGCCGCGGCTGCCTCCGACCTGCAAGCAAAAGGAGCCATCCATCAAAACAGCGTTCACACAGCTACATACACTGGTTTGCCAATATTACATTATCTAGTGCTATCCTCATAGACAAAAGAACACATATACTGTATGTAAAAATAGGTATTGACGTTCTTAAATAAATGAGAAGTAATATTATTAACTACATCTTAAAAAAACTGAAAGAATAAATGATTGTAATAGATAAACGAGAATACAAGACATTTTAGTGTGGACTGTCCTGGTTTATGTTGAGACAATTTCACATGGGATTTTGTGAATTAGATTTCTTTCATTTCACATTCTTTCATACATCATATATTTCAATTTCTCTTGTTCGCCTTGGCTTCCCACCTGTGTCCTCTGTATATCTGCACATTCGTAGTCCCACTAAATCCCTGTTGGAAGGCAGCGCTTGGTTGAAATCCCCGTCTGTGAAGAATGATCCCTCGGACGTGCTGATGATGCTGGAGCGGCCAGAGGAGATGTTGTCCTCTGAGGCCGAGCCCCAGCTGTTCACCATTGAGCCTGTCACTGAGCGGTCCAGGTCTCCGGTGCTGGAGGCTGGGGTTTGCTCCAGCCCTGGGTGCAACAGTTTGAATGGAGATGAGTGGACTCTCTGGGCCTTAGGGTGCTGTTGAACATGATGTGGGCTGTAAACGGCCTCAGTGGGCTCTGCTTCCTGTTCCTCCTCTTCTAACTCCGACTCATCCTCCTCTTGAACATCAGTGTCAAGGCTGAAAAACAAACGTTAAGCTTAAAGAGCATGCTTAACCTTTCATAGTCTTTTTGGTACACTATTTTTAGTCCAGATTATTTCATGACTGGTCTTTTTGGTGATTTTTTGTTTTGTTTGTTTTTTTACACCTGGTTCAGTCTCAGACTAACTACGAATTTAACTAGCTATGTTTTGTCTCAATGTTTGTCTAACAGCTGATCCCATCATATGTATCATATGTCTGCCCTGCTGGTAAATTGAAATCCATGTCTCGAAATAGTACTGCCATGTAGAGATTATTACTTACCTCTGCTGTTCATTTCCGTTGTGCAGAGAGGTGATTGGTAGTGAGCCTTCAGAATGAGACGAGGCTGGGCCCCTGACCGGGGGAGTGGGGCAGCTCTCTGCTCTGTCCTCAGGGTTATAACTAAAAGAAAAGGTCAAACTTTCAGGAATCAATGTAGCCAGCAGCAGCACATCAGTCAAACCCAAAGAAAATATATGGAACTTAGAGTGGCGTCTCAAAACATACAGAATTTCAATCACAAGGAAATGTCACGCAAACAAATGGCTGACCCTTTGTTGGAGTTATCGGTGCATACTGGGACTGCTGACTTTATGTCAAAACTAAATGCATTCATGAAAACCATGTAGCAGTGCTACATTAGTTTTTAGCACATTTTGACATGATAGTGTCAAAATGCATGTCTGTACTAAGTGCCTTTCATGAAAGATTTTTAGTTTAAATATTTGTCACAATGCAGCTTCCAAATTCATTCAGCTTTAGGTATATCTGGCATGCTTATAAATCTTGACTGGGCAATAAGAAATGTACCCAATCACAGCCTTTGTATAAGTCGTTAAATGTCATTTCACATGTAATACTATTAAATTGCCCCTAAAGCCACATGACTGCTCCCCCAGTGTGATCTTTGAATTTTCCTTTTGCATGATGACTTCCAGTGACAAAAAAAAATCACAGCTGAGCAGTGGACTAGGTTTGGCTTTGTATACCAATGCAAGACAAGATCATTCAGATATTTTTAAATTTTTAATTCCACAGAAGCTCTAAATAATGGTGCTGTTTAAACATGTCCACAAGAATGAGGCTTTGTTTTGGTTGCAGGTGTTCACACATGATATTAATTATGCAGTGTGCAAGATAATGTTGACAACTGGAGATTTCTTTTGTCACTTAGCGGGCTACCATTGTTTGCAAAATACTCCAGCATTTAACTGCCAAAACAATTAGAAATATTAGCCTTAGATATGCTAAGTCAGAAAAACAAAACAAGCTTCCTGTCATTGAGCTCATCTTTAAAGCACTGTATTTAGATATAATAAAGTAAATAATATAAATAACTATGAGTCAAAATAGATTCAAGCTAGTTACAAATACATCACACCTACCTGTTTTCCAGAGGCAGACTGTAGTCGTCAAGGTCCCATGCGTTGGGATGGGACGCTGCATCACCCCAGCTCACTGCATTGTGTTTTGGAATCTTCTGAACACGCGCTGTCTTCTTTTGATTTTGGCTGCCTGATAAGGGAAATGACAGGGTGGTAAAAGGAAGGCAGAGGTTTAAAAGTACTGTTGATTCTGGTGTATGACCTGAAGTGCCACTGCTGCCTCTGTCGGAGCTGTGGTGGGAGCCCACAGTGCTGTTGTCCAAGTTTTGGTTGTATGGGATGGTCTTGGGGTGGATGAGTTCACCTCCTGGATGATGTTCTGTAATTGGGAAATAGTGTTTTATAACAAAAAATACTACATATTTGACATTACAATTCAGATTTGAGACTTGCGTTTTACACAGAGGTTGATATTGTTGCCCGTTCAACATGGAATAACTTACAAAATGTCTGAAAGCTAAAAGAACTGATTTCAATAGGTCATTTTAAAATCTATGCTAAACAGTTTGTAAGCGTCTACGGTTTGTAACACTTTTTAGGTAAAAATTTAACTGTGTGTTAGTTGTAAAAAATTATTGGTACGAGAAAAATATATGTATAAGTAGTACTTGTGTATTTTGACCTCGGCACAAGGAGGTCAGAAGAGTAAACTAAAGCAAATATAATGCATTATTTACATTCTTTTTGTCTTTTAAACATGTTTTGGGGGCTTTTACTTTGATATGTAATGGATTATAACTTTAAATAAAGTGTAATAAAGCAGAGATGGCAGTCATTTACTTGTCACATCAGAAATTGACTTAGGGCTCCATCTACTAGTTCCAAAGTAAGTTACATATGGGAAATAATCAAACCGAGTGCAGAAGATTTCTAGAGATCTATTTATGACTAAAACAAATCCGAGAATTGGGATCAGTTTGCTGAGGGAATAAATGGTATCTAACAGACAGAACCGCAGCTGTGTTTTTTAAATGACATTAAAAGATTAAAAACAAAAACGTTAATTTTGCAAATATGTATTTTAAGGTAATGATAATTTCAAAGCAGCAACAAGAAAAAGAGAAAAAACATCTTTCTGTCATTATAATCAGTATCCAAGTAGTGACAGTATTTTTACTGGTGTAGTAAATGTAACAAAAGTAATGCATGTAGTGACAAGAATGTGTTGGAATACCAAAACAACAGATTTATTTGGCTATTCTCTTCAGCTTATGTTCTTATGCTTTGGGTGCACACTGTAAGCACATTTTCCATAACTGCTTGCAATGCTTACCTTTATTGAGCATATTCTGAGCCATGATGTTGTACTGCATCTGTGCTGCGATCTCTTTGGGAATCGGAGGAGGGTTAGGAGGCTTCCAGCACGGCATATCTACTGGTTCTCCTAAAGCGCCCCCCATGGCTGGTTTATTCTTTATGTTGGACTGAATGAGCTGTGTTGTTGCATAAGGGATAGGTTCATAGGTGGCAGATCCCGTTGGACTCGCAAAGCACAAACTTGAGTTGCTGAAAGCTTTTAAGTCATTCAGCTTGTTGGCTAAATTCACATCGCTGTAGATGGGCATATCTGGACCGAGCTGCTTGGCATCTGGATGGTTTCCGTAGTTTGCGATGCAGTCGGCTGTCAGGACAAAGAGAATAGTGTTAATTCACTAGAGGCATTCATTGAGGGGGATGTTTTCCATTGTGTGTGTAGACCTGGCCGGCTGTAGGTTGTCATGTTGCTGTCACTGGTGCCGTTGCCGTTGTTGCAGCAGTTGATGCTACAGTCTTTGTGATTGGCACAGGCGTTTGGCCAGTTTTCAGGCAGCCACAGATGGTTGAGGGGTTCTCCCATGCCGAGGAGGCCAGGCCTGGTGCAAGAAGCAACACAAAGCTGTCAGTCAAATGCAAAAAAAAAAGTAATAAATAAATAAAACAGATATTGCATTCACTTTTGCTTTGAAAAAAAGGACAACACAAATACACAGAGAACAAACTGAAGCCACATTTGCCAACTATTAGCAATTAACAATTCCTTTTCAAATGGATTAAGTTGAGGATTAATATGTTGTAAATCAATACATTACGTCAATCAAAAAGGTCAATGACTTTGAGATTTTAAAATATTTGGCAGATATAAAAATGCAAAGGCAGCAAAACAAAATGCTCTCTGTTATTTAAACTGAGCTCTGCTTGTTCTTTCAGCACATGACGCATTCTTAAATTGTTTCATAGTCTAGTAAATTACTTTTTGATGACTAAAACAGTTGACAATTTCTCAAATATGCACAAGCTTTGATAAGTGAAATAACTTGTTTCAAATAACTTGCTAACTTGTTAGTCAATAAATTTCATTTTGTGGGAAAAAAAATAATAATATGGTTACTACTACTGCCTTGCTCTAAATCAGTGTTTCCCACTTCTCTATGGAAAAATAATAATTGTGGACAGACACTTTATGAAAACAAGAACAGACAATGAAAATACTGACAGTTTACTCCAAGAAAAACATTTATTTAATGGGTACTTGAGACAAAACCTAGGGAGAATAAAAGGTTAAGAACCACTGCTCTACATTTATCAAAGACAGGACCAAGCTAGAAGTTTCAAATTCACAACGGTAAGACATCTCCCCCTAGTGAAAGAACTGCGAAAGTGCAGGGCATGCATATTATCAAACAAAGACAAAAATATCTCTTACCTGCCAGCGCTGCACACAGACTCCCCCCTTTGATAGGCAACTGCAAAGTGAAGCAGAAAAAAGCATGCAAACGTGATGAGCTGTCAAAAAGAGGGAACAGCCCGGGGCACAGGCAAACATGGGGAGAAAAGTCTAAAGTCTAGTCTCGCTGTACTGCATCTTCCTACTCATATTAAAAGACGAGAGCTTTAAAGTGAAATCTGGAACATAAATAATTGTCAGTGCATTTACCAAAACAGCACAAATACAATTAGAATGTTGTTTTACCACTAGGCACCAAAACAAGAAACACCAGAGAGTCGAAAATATATTTATCCACATAAAAAACAGTTTATCAGTATAACCTAATTAACGTGTGTCCTAAGGGCACCTGTGTCAGTCAAAGGCAATAACTGCTGCCATTTCACATATCTGTCATAATAATAGGCCTACTGGTAATGCTTAGGAACATATAGCTTCAAATAGACTAAAATAAGTTAGTTTAATTGTTATATTTTAATGTGTAATGTCTGTGTAATAAACTCTATGAGCAATATCTAGTACCATTCCTGAGTTAAATATCAAATGAATTTCAGAGCTACTTGTGTGACAGACTACCACTTGGAAATAATTAAAAGTCTGAAATTGTTAGAAATGTATTTCTAATACATACCAGTAGGTGTGAAAGTGAAAGATGGCACTGTAACAAAAGAAAAAGAAAAGAAGCAAATTAATAAAGTCGAGATGGATTGCGTGAACACAGCCATTACATATAATATACATATGTTATGTTTGCATAGTAAAGCACAAAAGTGATCAACCTATTGTTCCAATGTTTCATATAAAACATCATCAAGATGATTATTAGCATTATGTATTATTATTTAAATGCACTTAGATAAAGAAACCCCATTTCCATTTCTACTTCGGCGATAGACAATGACAGAAATTGACAATTTCAGAGGTTGGACAATGTTTACTAAAATGACAAAAAAAAAAAAAAAAAAAAACATTTACTATATCTATTATAAATGAGAAATGTGCTACAATATGCAATGTCCTGGCTGAAAGCCAAATATCATCAGAACATAAATGAAATATCACTTCAAAGCTATGTTTTCTAGATGTTTATTTTTCATATATTTTGTAAAGTTTTGAAACAAAATACCTTGTATTTTAATTTTGCTTAAAATTAGCAAAAAAATATCAATTACATTACTAAGTAAATACGAAACCACATTTTAATATTATTGCTTGAGGTTAGCTTGGAGGTAAAAAAGAAAAAAAAAAAAACAGGAGCCATATGTAGTAGAGTTTGTGACACTGACACTTTGCAGGTGAAGGTTAATTCGTATGACAGACACCCGCGAGACACGCAGAAAATACCAGTGATGGTGTCCCAGATAGGCTAATGGCAGGTTGACAAGCCCTTGCAACTGAGACATGTTTAGCTTGTGAGGAAATGAGCAACTAAAGGTCAGCTTTTGAATGTGGGATTATTTCCAAATGCAAAGTGTCTCATTTGCGTGTGAAGTCTGTGTTTCAAAAGAAGATTAAAGCCTGGTAGTGTTCACTCTTTTTGATGTGCCCTGGCTATTATCTATCATGGGCTATTCATTAAAATCACTCAGAAGTCATCTGCTTCTTGCAGGTGAAATATGGCAGCGCTTCAACACAAGTGACCTTTCCAACAATCTAACCTCACTGGAATTAATTTAGTTAATTTGACTGATTGGTTGCTTTGTTTTGAATGTGGGCATCAATCTTCCTTTATAACATATCAGGAAAAAGGCATACCTTTCCTGATGCCTGTGTATGTGCTGCTGAGACCACTTCTCTTCTTCCGGTGCCGGTAAAGCCACACACTGAAAATCATCAGGATGAGCCAGCAGGTGGCGCCAATGCCAGCGATAAAAGCTGGCTGCCTCACCACATCAGATATCTGAGACAAAGTATCCCGGGCTTCTGTGATGTCCATCATCTGACCAGCAGAGTCTAAACAAGAGGAGACAAGAGTGATTATGAGGAATGAAATATCGAGGTTGGGTTCTGTGGAATACAGGTACATCAATGTATAGAACATATATTTTAAAATGGTAAACCTTTTACAAGAAATTATTTTAGAAGTCACAACATGTATATAATGTACATGTAATGCATTGCTAAAGTACATTATAACCCCCAAATTGCTGACAACCATATACATTTTGATATACAAATGTTTTAAGTTTTGTTGATTGACATCCACTTAAAGTTGTCTAAGAAGCAAAAAAAAATCAAACTTAATACTAGTTTGTAAAATAAATAAAAATAGGTCATAGGCATTTAAATTGAATATGCGTGTTCACATACGTTGCTTTAATTCAACTTTTTCTCATAACTATCTATGACTGTTCTGAATAGTATGAACTAACAACTAAACTTGTGAAAAACAAAACAAAACAACAACAAAAAGGCTTCAATCAAAGAGGGACTAATTATTATGATCATAAGCCTCTGGGTTTATAATCACAGTGCAAACAAAACAAAAAAGACCTATATAGATCTAATGTTTATTAAAATACATTTTATATTAGCTCTTTGCAAAAGAATCACTTTATATATTTCCCAATTTTGACCAAAGTATCACTTCCACAATTCACCCACAGCAATAAAGTGAAGAAATTAAAAACATGATATTGTGTCATTGAGAAATATTGCACTTTTTTTGTTCTTTGAGACTCGTACCAAGTTGGAAGAAAAGTAACATCACTTTTGGCTCCAGGGCCTGCTCCATTGCTTGCTGCTACTTCAACACTGTAGCGGATTCCAGGGGCCAAACTTGAAATAAGTACAGAGTGAGTGGATCCATCCACTGACTGGTTCACATGATAGCGGCTCTCATTACCCAAGCACCAAATCTGTCAAAGAAGAGAGAAAATGACAGTGATAGCCCGGGGGAAACATGCAATAATAGTAGACACAACAGAAATACAAAGGCATAACTGTAAAACACAAGAGTCCTTTTTTTGTACCTTGTACTCTTGAATGAGTCCGGCTTCTTCTTGTTGTGGGGGCGGTTTCCAGGCAACAAGGATGGCAGTCCCGTTGGCATCAGTCTTTGTTACAGTAACACCCTGGGGTGCTCGACTTGGGGCTGAAACAATGAGGATACACTTTAACCATGGAGACTTGTCCCAAATGACAAAGCCACTATTGTTTAGCCTGTGCGTGTACAATGTTGGACAATGTAGGTGAACAAAAGAGGCACATGAGTCAGGACTGTTTTGTCATCTGCATGGGGATTATCAAGTTAAACCTTTTCGCTTTTGTTATGAAAACTGAAACATTCTATGCTTTCATTAAAAAAGTTGTTTAATTAATGCTAAATTCTTCCTTGGGTTGATAATATGAGCACAGCTGGAAGTAAGGCAAGCTTTCATTTTGAGTTCATATCTTTTCTTCATTGGCTTTGAAGAATTATTAATGTTATTCATAAACTTTAAACAAAATGACACTTTTTTTCTAGTGTGATATTTCATGAAATGCCACTGGGACACCCATCTTCATTATTTCTTCTGCATCTCTACAAAATGACTCTCCATATCAAATTATTACACCAATCTGAGCAACAGAAGAATAAGTGCAACTGAATTCACAAGTAACCAAGGGTTCCTAACAAAACACTAAGAGACCATATTGAAAGTAACATTTAATGTCTACCATATTCTAAAAGATTAGTTAGAAGATATAAGCATTTGTAAGTAGTGACCTCTATTTACAATAATGAGTTAAAAGAAACAAAATTACCTACCTTCTTGTAATGTCTTGACCACTTTCACGTCACTATCAGCTCCCTGGAACTCGTCAAAGAAAGGGCGCACTTTAAACTCGTAAATAGAAGCTTTTTTCAGCTGAGAGATGACCACACCATCCTCCTGCAGTGCCCTGACCTCCAGGACACTCCACTGACTGTCGGGCTGCCCATGGTCCGCTGAGGGTCGGTACAGGACCTTATATCCCTGGATGTAAAGTGACGGCTGCTCCACCTGATAAACAAAAATCAATCCTTAGTAATATGGTATAGGAGTTTTTTTTTTTTTTTTTCAAATATCAAATAGTTGTGTGTGTTTTTAATGTCTTTATATTAACGCTACACACCCCACAGCGCTTTTCCATGCATTTCAGACATTATGTTCTACACCACAATATGAGGTCATTAATAGTTTCCGACTTGCAGTATTCTGTTTAAAATTATGTCTCGGATCCATCTAAACCACATGTTCACAAATGTTTCCAGAGATGCGTTCAAAGGCTGCCGCAGGAGCATCCAGATGGAAAATATACCGCACTGGGTCACTTTGAAAGCTCACTGGGTTTGAGTCAAAGCTGCAAAAGGCTAGTGTCCTTGTTTTGTCCTAACTCCACTGTTCACTGAAAAAAAGGGTGCTGGGATATAGAAAGGAATAAAAACAAGACACCATAATGCAAGGTATGTACTCACAACAGCATCAAGTAAAAGGAAGTTGTGATCATGAATGTTAATATTAAGATTCTATGTAAAGCATGTAATGTTATTCTTGAAAAAGAAAACCTTTAGAATAATGAATCACCTGAAGCAGTAAGAATAGGTTACTTTACTTTTTCTTTCCATGACAAAAAATATATATAGGACTTTATGCAAGCCAAATATTTCTTGATTGACTTAAGGCATGTCCTTTGAATTCATTGACTAAAACAGTGCAAATGTTCTCTTTGAACTGACTATCAAATTATACTAAAAAAAAACAACAACACACATTTTAAGTGTAATTCTCTGCTTCTTTGTGTAAACTTTCTCTCAGCTCATGGCTTTGAAGTTTGTGTATAGTCAAATTAATGATTATTTGATTACAAAATAAGCTAAGTTGCAATTAATCGTTTAACTTGTTTCAATCCTAATTCAGTAATGTCTTAGCCTGTTTACAGATAAATAGACATGTACATAAAACTAATTAAAACTACAATCTTGGAATTTTTCTTTAGCTTGATTTTAAGGTACAAGTTTGCATTAAAAAGGCAAGTAAGGAGCATTGGATTTTGATTATACTGTATGTTGTCTAATTATTATCCTAACACACATAAAATACTCCATAAACTGCTCTGAAATGTGTCATCATTGCGTACCATCCACTGCAGCCTGACAGAGGAAGACGACAGCACAGTTGGCGTGTGCAGGTGTATCACCACATCTCCCAGCTCCCTCTGGATGTGACGGTGATCCACTCCCAGGATGGTAGAGCTGCCGTCTGTGCAGAAACACAAGAAAACACATTTGTTGACTGTCAAATCCTTCGAAGACGATGCGTTTTATATATGTAGTTTTTTATTTTCTTTACAAACCTTGAGTCCTTATTGAGTCAGATATGGGACTGGGATCACTGAGGCCATGGGCATTCAGAGCTCGGACCATGAAGAGGTAGATGGCCCCAGGCTTTAGGTTCTTTAAGACATAGGTCTGTGTCTTCACATGCTCTGCCATCGTCACCCATCTGCTGCCTAAGGAGTTGCTGCAGGGAAAAAGAGAAAAGTGAGAATTTCTGTTTTTTGCTTGAAACATACAACTGATGTATTAAGTCACAAACTGAAAGAAACAAACCTAAAAGCCTCGATAATGTATGATGTAGGAGAAGAGCCAGGGGATTTCCATGTAAGGGACACAGAGTTGCGGCTGATGTCGAGGACTTCAGGTTTAGATGGGGCACTGGGAAGAAGGCTTGGGTCTGATGGAGGGCTGTTGTGAACTGGGACCCCAAATTCTGTCAAATCAGAATCCAAATCACAATGGTTAAATTAAACTCACTGTTAATGCCAGATTTTACAGTACTTTTTTTCATTTTAGACTTGGGTCTCATAGAAATGAACTAAACAGGAAATGAAGATGTCAGATGATCAAAAATAAACAAGCCAACTGACTTCTGTGCACAAATTCAATTATATGACTGTTACTGCAAATCAAAATCTAAATTAAACTACTTTTTTTTTTTTACAGTGATGAATGAGCTAAAATGAACATCACGCTGAGCTTGATAGACTTGTATGTCATGTATTCTTTTCTACTCTGAGATAAGCCAGATGAGCTAATTTCTCTTCGTTATAGCAACCACCTTCTTTGATGATGAAAAACATACAAATAATGTTTTATTGGTAAAGATCACTATTCTAATAGGCCTTGTTGTTATAAGGTAGCTAAATTGTATATGAAAAAAAAAGTTTAGGATTACTACTATACCTTCAACTTGTAAATGTGCAGCCCAGGAAGCCTCTCCACTGGGACTGGTTGCTACACAAGTGTAGACTCCTGTGTCTCCAAGCTGCAGAGGAAACAGAGTCTTATGAGTGAACTCAACAAACAGTGTAAAGCTTAATTTCTATCCTTTGCTGTTTACCTTAGCATAGCGGATCTCCAGAGATCCTGTGTCTGTGAGGGACATACGTGAGTCGACCGGAGAAACCAGGGTTCCATCCTTCTTCCACTGGACTGAAGGGGGAGGAGTTCCACTGGTTTGACATCGCAGCATCACTGTACTGTCCACAGCCACCGTTTGATTTAGTGGACCCTGCCTTATAACAGGAGGAGGATGGTCCGAGCCCGCTGGTACATAAACAGAAAGACAAGTGACAGTTTGAATAGTAGATAATAATAAAATAATATGTATTAACAATAGCATATGCAATAGAAGTGAAACATGTTGTAAATTGCATTAATGCTGTGTGGTTATATTTGTTTTTTAATATTTTCGAGACATAATTGCTGGATCAACTCGACCCTTTGGATCAACTAAGTTCGAATCTATTAACAACCTAATCCAGCTACACAGTGGAGGAGTTTAAGACCTTTTAAGATTCTTAGATGCAGCAAAAAAAAAAAAACTAAAAAAAAAAAAAAACAGGCCAGAGACATAAGAATATTTATAATGATTATTTGTCTCACAGCCACATCATGTTGCAGGAAGAACAGATACGACACAGACGTGGGGAGAGCAGCAGAGTTTTCTTTCATGTACACTGACTCATTGTGGACGTGAAAAGAAAAAGTTTCCACAAAAGGGCCATGTTCTATAGTCTAGTAAAGTAGGTGCTTCACACATCATTTAAGGAGCAGGTGCCTTAGAGATGATGTGCATAATGCTCGTAAAAAAAACTTTGACTAAGTGCACAAAGTGTTACGTTTACAGATGATGAGGACATTTTTCATCATCTTTTTTTTTACGTTTTAGGAGGCAGATGCACCAGATCCTGATGTTGTAAAGGTTCTTGCACTACAGGATGTGAAGCTCACAAAGGTATGTTTATATATACGCACACTCAGAATGCACCAATACACACTAATAAACTAACAGCCACCTGTCTACCACCTATCTATCTTGAAAAATAAATGAGCATTTTAAAATATTATGGTGCTCCGATCACCACTGGTTGCTTGGCATAGCTTGAGATATGCTGATAATCCAATATTATTCAACCAGTGTAATACAATGCAGGTAACACACCATAAACACAAGCTTACCAAAATCACGTACCAGTGCAGTTCCTTTGGTTAAAAATGTTGTGACTATGAGCATAATTTTGCACATAGTTGTTGTTTTTTTCAATAACATTGTTAAATATTATGTTTGCTCTTCATTGAAGTTCTTATTGCAGACACCTGTATAACAACTTGCTCTATTAGTAGACATGCAAAAGAGTTTACCTTTTGTCTGTCTGAAATTGAAAATAAAGTGTTGAAAGTTTAAAACACTCAAAATGGAAAGCTGCCAAAAGATGAAAGCCTGATAAGATATAAAAGATTTTGAGAGGAAAAAACTGTTGAGGAGAGAACAATAGGTTTGGAAAGGGCTTGCAGAGGCAGTGGTGGAAAAAGAAATCAACTTTTCCCCTCCAGCGGAGAGCAACTAATCGTTCATTCGGCAGTAGGCACCGCTAGAACCATCTCCAATCACGACAGCACAGCTCGGGCTAATAACAAAACCACTTAGATAACATGGCCCTTTTTCTCACTTTAGAGAATCCTGCTGGATGAGGAAAAATAAATAAAAACAGCAAAATAAAAAGGGATGATAGAAGCGCAAGATGGAGAAGTGCCTCAGGTAATGTAGACCAGTTATTTCCATACAAATGCAGCACTCCAAACGGGAAGAGTGCTGCTGAAAATTTGGGGAAGGGAACAGAGAAAGTGAAGTGGCAGAGACCAGTGAAAATATTACATCCAACAAGGCGGGGTCTTTTTTTCTTTCCATTACCTGTATCAGATGAAGACCATGTCAGTCATTTCCCTACTGGGCGAGCGGCTCCAATTTGAGCAGCGGATTATCCATTATTGCTAATAGACCTGCACCAAGCAACTCCCGGTGTCTAGTAACTATCTGCATAAGCCTAAAGCAATTATCAGTATTAATTCGGTGTACGTACAGTGGAAAGTTACCTCAACACGTGTACGGGAGATTACACAGGTCATTAAATTGGTGAGCCGCAAGACATTCCTGGTGATGTTTAATTACAAATCTGAGCCTTCAAGGCAATTTAAATGACTTTTTGTGACGAGCTGTTGATGCAATTATTTCATTATTAAGGATCTAGAGGACAGTCAGTTAAGTACCTGGGATTAATGTTGTAGAAAAGTGATGTTTTACTTATATGCCTGGTGGAATCAATAATTACTGTTTTTTTAAAGTAGTAGCTGCAGCCATAGCCAAGGCAGAGAAAGACCAGTGTCCAGTGATAGTATAGCTTTCAATTTTGTGAATTAATAAAAAATTGTCAGTGTTTTTTGCTGGTTAGTACATATACATTTTACCCCACAACCTTCATAATAACCACACCCACAACCTACCACGACATCCACCCCCACAACCATACAATCAGTCATTTGTTGTTGCTTTGGTTGTGGTACACTGTGATAGACTGGGGTAGGTGTTTGAGGGTATTTAGGGGCATGATTGTGGTTGTGGTTAAATGTGGGGGTGGTTGTGAGGATGGTTAAGGTTATGGGGTGGTTGTGGTTGGATGTGGGGGTGATTGTTGTGAAGATTTTGGCGGTGGTAGCGGTGTGTTTCCCTTTGAAGAAAATAAGGAAACTTACTTCTGGAACCAAGCAGTGGTTCCAGAAGTACTGTTTAGTTGTTGAACATGTTTTTCTCCTTTAGTTTGCAAAAATACTATGTGCAATAAAGTTTTCTTTCACACTTCACTTCACATTAAAACCTAGAATGCCTGGATTATTAACTTTGTCTCTCACATAAACTTTAAATCAAGAACAAAAACAGACATTAAAATGGGAAAGAACACAATTCTTTCTCTCTATCGCCTGCTTAAAAGTACTAGTAAGAGTTTTTTTTAACTACATAAAATTTAATCGATTACATATGTATATAAAATAGGACTGACTGAGATCAATTGGAGTTAATAAAATGTTCTGAAACCCACTGACAATTACAGTAATTTGGCTCCACCTAAGTAGTAATGTCTTCAAACAAGTTCCAAAAACAAATAAAATAATAAATAACTTAAATTAGTATTAAAATCCTAGAATCAATTAAGGTTTGGCTGTGTTACTGTAGAATTCAGGTCATTTATTTTAATCATTAATTCACTATCTTTACACAGCTGCAGACAGATATTTCAGAACTAAGTCAATATTTTCTCTCTGCCATTGATCATATAACTTAACTTTATGGACAACACAATTGTATTATCTGTTCATGTTTACAACTATTATTTTTGAAATAGGTAGCTGTTTTCTTGTGTTCCTCCTCTGGGAACAGCCTTTGGGTTAAGGCAGTACAATCCAATGGTGCCCTTAATGATGACAGATAGTAAAGTTTTTTATAGTGAGCGGCTGCCATAAGATCATTTACTACTGCCCGGCTGAGCTTCTGAACCAGCACATTGGTGTCCTTGTGGAATGACTGGACAGCTGTGTAAAGCCTGTGGTGAGGATACTTGTGCAAGATGGGAACAGGACACAAGGTCTGAAGGACGGACCTAAAATATATCCACATTTAGACCATGCAACAGTGACAAATCCCTAATGTTCCGGTCCGGATCCGTCCGGACCGGACCGCGTTCAAAGTCGTGGAAGAGCAGTTGATTTTTATGAGCTTCCAGGTTGTCCAGAATACTTTCAGTTGCATTTCTATGTTTGTCTATCTAGCATAAAAAACACATATAAAACAAAAGAACTAAATAAAAAAGAGAAATGTAATATATTTAGCCAGTAGACCACACACTATGTATTTCAACTCTTCTTGCCGTTTGTTAAAAAGGTTGAATGTTGATAAATCTGCAAATATTTATTGATATCTGATTGGTTGTCTAATTTGTTTAACTTTAAAATAGATGCCTTCTGTATCAGTGAAAACTAGTCTCTTATCTACAGTAACTCTTGTATATTCTGCGCAGTAGAGAATTTTAGTTTTTTTAGCTAATTTGTTTTAATCAGTGATATTCATGTTTTGCCTTTTTTGTAGATAAAGTTCAATTAATTATAAAAAAATCAGCACAACAGCAAATCCCTGTTAGTTATTAAAATTAGAAAATTTCAAATAAGAATTAAAATAGTTTGTGCAATGAGATGAAAAAAAAAAATTGCCTACATTTTTTCTCCTAAAAAAAAATTGTGGAAGTTTTAAATGTTCTAGTATGCTGTGGGCTTTATACAGTGACTTTTGTCCACTTTCTAAATAGACAGTACAAATGTTAAAGATATTTACTAAGAAATGCTCATTTATTGCATTTTTAAATAATGCGTTGTCATTTGTGTAGCCATAAGATCACTTTGAACACATCTCAATTGTTTAGACTTTAGAGTTGCAAACAATAGTGATGTATACTCTAAAGCATAATGTAAAAAGCCTTTTTCTTCTTAATGAACCCATTTGAAGATGTTAATTGGATGACTGAATTAGTAGTGGGACAATGGTGAAATCCAATGCCTTTTAAAAAGACGCCCTTTTCATATCATTGCCATGGAAACAGAGTGGTTTGAGTCCTGCCAGTAAACAAAATGCTCCCCTTCAGCTGAGGCCCCACCCACTAGGTCACAACCCAAAACAATAAAAGCCCACATCGGTTTATGGACCTGCACTATCCATTTTCAAAAACAAAAAGCTGCCATGTTTACCCAAAAGATAAACCACTTAAGACAGAATAGGGGTAAATACATGTCCCCCTGCTGTAGTCAGTGTTGTTTACTCACAGTCAGTGACCTCCAGCAGTGCTTTGGTTATCACACTTCCAGCGATGTTCAGAGCCTGGCAGCTGTAGAAGCCACTGTCTGAGCGCTGGACATCCGTAATGGTCAAACTGCCCATCTGGGACACAGACAGGCGGCTAAAAGGCTGCGGTGGTTGATACGAGAACAAGAGACTCTGAAACAGACATCACACAAGTTAAAAAAGACCATTCATTAGCTTAATGTGAGAGGTAATTTTGTTGTAATGACAGAGTGGTGGTCTGTGTCACCTCGCTGCCCTCCCTCTGCCAGAAGATTGCAGGCTGCGGGTTGCCTGTGGCTTCGCATTGGAAGGTGACTGTCCTGCCCACCGCCACCACCTGGTTCCTTGGACGGATCGCAAAAGCAGGGGGCACTACAGAGGAGGAGGCAAAAAGCACAATTAGGCCTGACCACACCTTTGTTATTACTGGCTTAAGATCTCAATGATTTGTACAAACTAAAGGGTTGTTTAGGGTTATGTATGGGCAGTTCTTCACTCATAAACAGAAGGAAGTAGATAGTAACACTCTTCTCAATTGCTACTGCTCATTTTGTCCCCTAAATGAAAACATTTTCACTGCAATCAAACAGCTAAATTTCATGAAGTGTGTTACAAGCAATCTTGACTTTCTTTCTTCTTTTACGTTAACTGTTAATTTAACACATCTGCAAATCCACTGGGAAAAGATCACGGCCCAACAAAATGATATACCATTTTCTTGGGCTGATAAATTATTTTTCAGTGTTGACTTGTACTAAAATTGTACTTATTAATTACATAATCTTAGATACTAGTAAATTGATATTTTCTCCAATTCGCTTTATCTAGGTCCAAACTGTTATACAGCTGTGAAAGCTGTATGGTCCATTTCAATTTACAAACATTTGAATGATCTCTAGAGCTGCAGCAGAAATGGCTTTTTCATTAATAACATTCCCTCATTCAGATTTCCACTTCATTTTACCAGTGTAATTTCAGACAATGATCAAATGAATCTTGTTGAACAATGAAGATGCTGGGCTCAGCTGCAATCCATCACTGTTAAGATTTACTGTCTCCCCCTTGTGTTTCCATGTGATCTTTAATCTTGACAGATTACCAGCTAATTTTACGGTTCAGTGAATCAATGAACCACTGTAAGCTACTATCTAGGGTTGTTCGGATATCAATACTAGAGCTTTAACTAGCCTGTGTAGCCTAGTGCCACTGCAATTTTATATTTATTGTAAAGTTATCTTGTCAAATTGCATTATTTTAAGAACAAAAACATCTAAATGAAAATCCACAGCTTGCTAAATTAAAATTAAACTATGATGAGACTCTCCTGTTTAAGTATGTGGATATTTTTTCAATATAATGCAATTTTGAATAATTCACAATGGTATAAAGGTGCCATTGTCATGTGTCACATTATTTTTGGGACATTATATCACATCCGGATACTAACTTTAAATCCATGTGACAAGTATAACTCCTAACTCAAACAATTCTTTGAGCAAAGCTTGTGGATTTCAAATCCAATAACTATGCTTTGTTCTGCTTAAATTAAATGGATGTTGTTTTAAAAGAAAATGTCAATGGTAGACAACTTGCTTATTAAGATGAGTAAAGTGAATTAAAAAATCTTTGACTTGGTTGTTTTTAGTCTATACAGAGACATCTGACATCCAAAACTGGGGTGGACATGTTAGTGGAGTTTATAACAGATTTTACTGAGCATGTATCTGTACAAATGGAAATTTTGTAGTCAATATTTACCTTATTACCAGCAAACCTGTTGGTTTCATACATTATAAGAATCACTGTTTTGGTTGATGGACTAAGAGTGCAGATGGGACAGAGACAGTTGTTCATGAGTTCCTGCTGCTGTCAGATGGTGGATGAGGGATGGATGACAACTTACCCGTGTTTACTATAAAAGAGAAGACACACAGAAAAGCAGGAACATGAATAATGATACACTGGGCTGTACACAGGCCTTTTCTGCTGAGACATATTTTTATAAAAAGGAAAATCAGTGTTCAGTGCGAGTGCTGACATCTGTAAATTTGATTTACGAGGAAATGAACGGCTATCCAACCAGCTTTCTTTGGAGCGACTGCGAGAGAGATTACAGTGGCATTTTTGTGTTTGAAGAATGTTTTTCCAACAGTATCACACAAGATTACATGCTGCATATGGCTCAGTGGAAGTGCAACACCGAACACTCATTACACACCACTCTATGAGCCAGGGCAAATCGTCTAAGCTGTTTTGGCTTGTTACAAATGTTTAAAATGGCAAATGTCTAATACCAAGCAAATGTTCTGTGTCGGTAAAAATGACTTTGCGCTCCCAAACTATTTGAAAATGACACAAAACAAAATGTCAATTCTGACAAGGCTAGAAAGAAATTGATTCTATCCCTAACTGTCATCAGGGTAGTCAGAATGTAGTTTAAGTTTTGTAATAATTGGTAATTAACTGTATGTAACTGTTGGTAGTTCTTGCTACTTTTATAAACCAAATGTGTTATATTCTCTGTCATAAACTCAAAATAAAGTTAATCAATAAAAACAAATGTAGCAAAATAAGTATAATTGCAAATGTACTTCAGAAATACTTGATATTTTTCCCTAAATATATAGTTTTTTATATAAATGACAGTGACATTAAAATATTTCTGCCACTTCTAAATTTCAAGCAAGTAATTTTGATAACGATATCATGCAAATAGCTTTTCAGTCACTGAGACAATTTCAACTCCTCTGCTAGTTATTCCTGTTTCCCATTTATTGCCCAAATTAGCCATGGTCCCTTGCTCCCACTGTGTTGTTTTTGTGAATGTAGGAGAAGACAGTGTAATTGGAACCATGTCATTTCCCAGCATGCACCAGACCTGCCTTATCTTTAATTAAGTCCTACTGTCCCCAGCCGGTGTCGCCCACTGCGTCCCTCTATATGTGTTTACATAGTGGGAGGATGAGAAGTGTCTCACCACTCATTTCCTGCAAATGATTTAAGAACTTGAGGGTGAAACTGTGGCAGAACACTTTAGCCAAATGAATCCATTTTATGCGCTGGAGAAAACATTTATCTTGCATGCTTTGCTCGGCTTATCCGCCATCACTATAAAAAGTCACTGTGAACATACAACTAGAACTTGTTTATCAGAAATGTCAATAGGTATTTACAGCTGGAGAATGACATAGATAATACAAGTAATGCGTTTTCAAATAAATTACCAAACAAAATGGCAAATGTCTAATACTGACCAAATGTTCTGTGTCAGTGAAAAAATAACTTTGGGGCTGCGACAAATTATTGGATAATGACAAATTTGTTTTCAACAGGGCTGGAAAGTAACTACTACTAACTACTAACGCTCCAATTATTAAGTGCAAACCCGTAACAATTTTACAGATTTTATGCAACACAATGACAACATTTACAGTATATACTACTTTTAATTCATGCTTTAATAACCCCTGTTTTACTGATGTTGCCTCTATACCTGAAATTGCTGCTTTCAGTAAAAGAAAAACTAGGCGCAAAACTTTTAACATAGTTTAAGAGTTTTAGAACCATATTACATTCAGTCTTCTCAGAAAAGATAGTAACTGAGTCTAATGTGGAGTGATGGGCAGGTCAAACAGGCTAACTCAAGCAGAAGGATATATTTAGAGCTTGTGTGAAAGCTAAATGTCCGTGCAAAGCTATGTGATATGCGCAGCGTAAACAAAGCACATCTGAAGAGCCGATGATGACTACTGACCATGAACGGTGAGCGTGGCCGATGCTTCCGACTTGCCCACCATGTTTTCCACCACGCATGTATAGGACCCCTCATCCAAAGAGGTCACCTGGCGAACAATCAAGGTATGGTCCTCTTGGATTTCAAATCTGTGGAGGCAGCACAGACAAAGTGTATCGGGAGATGAAAGCACAAGTTGAAACGCAAGCTTGCATGGTAAATTAGCCTGTGCAGTCGAGGTCTTTGTGCATTACCTGCCCTTAGGCAAGTCAGAATCATCTTTCCTCCAGCGGACGGTGGGAACAGGGTCTCCTTGAACCACACACTGAAACTCCACGTTCTCGTCCGCCAGCACCACCACGTTGTTGGGGCGCTTCATAAAAGTCGGCCTCTCTGATTGTGACAGCACAAACCAAAAAAGCATTAATAGTATTAGTAAAATGACTTCTTATGGGAAAACCTGGCAATTAAAGCAATTTCATGACCGGATTTTGACATGGTTAAAATTGTGATCCATTTCCACTAGAGTCATGCATTATGCACAGCATGTAGAAAGCATGTATCTGCATCCACAAATAATCTCTTAGCCTTGAATAGCTTTATGGGCTATTATACGGCAAACTCCATTGCTATGCAAGGTCAGCTGATGACATGATATTAATAATAGTTCTGTCTATTCTTCAGGGAAAAGAAGCAGTGGGTTATAAAGCAGAGCAATGGGCTGCATGAGATGACTTACAGTTAGCAATAGATCCTAAGCTTGACATTGAATTAGGCAAGTGTAGATATATACATGATTTTTTGTATTTCTAATTTGATTTATACATGTGTGCAGAACATTTCTAAATGCCAAATATATGTACGCAAAAGGAGATGGCATTCTATTCTCATTTGGCACAAGGCTAGCAAATAAATCTGGTGGATACTGTGGATCAGACAGTAAAAGCATAAACAAACTCAGAAAAAGGGCAAGTGTTATGTGTCAAAACAAATGATACTATTCTGTTACAAAGAAAATATACTTCATTTACAGTAGTGCTGGTTTTTAACACAATTTTATGTTATTAGAATTAGTTAACTCACTGTTCCTGCTCTCCGAAATATAATGAATTGCTTAATAGTGATTTCACAGTGACAAGAAGTAGTAGAACTTTATTGCTTCCATTTAAAATAAATCATATAACATGCACTTTGAAAACTTATATTAAGAAGGATTACTTTGCTTTGGCTCTACAACTACATACTGTACTTCTCAACAGTTGGCCTATTATGAACTATACTTCACTATGAATGCCTCGAGGAGCACTGTGATGGGCAAGGCCTCTGTGAACTTTGGAGGGAAAAGAAACCACACAAATTGTATTCAAAACCACACATTATACATATTTTACCTAAAACAGTCAGTTCAGCAATCTCGCTCTCTCGCTCTCCAACCATGTTGGTCCCGACGCACACGTATTTGCCAGCATCACTCTTCCTGGTGTTCGTGATCATGAGCTTGCCACTTCGGATCTAAAGCAAAAAAAACACACACATCATTTATTTTTTGACTTGGCCATCTACAGTATTTGTCCATATCACATTTAGGTATGTATTAGAAATGACTGAAAATGCTTGTTTGAGGATTTAAACATGAACTAGGTAATTTTCTTGTCTTTGAGATGCTATTATCTCTGTTATTTATTTTGAATGTGCCATTGCATGGTATTAAATTCTATTAGAGGTTGGATCCAAAAAACGAGAATGAAAGATTTATACTGAATAAATTATGTAACGCGGGGTTAGGATTGACAATTTTGGCCTAAAATGTTGAATTTATTTTGCCTAATGTTTTTGTAGCAATGCTTTTTTGGAACTACATCTTCTTAAGATGCTTAGCTCATCACATATCGTACAAATATAATTTTAATAGGGTAATATAGTAATCGAGAATTTGTTGTTAATGTGTTTTGCCTTGTGAAACAAGGATAAATAAAGAATGTGTTCAATCTTAATTACAAGTATTTCTTTAATAGAGAAACACATTGAATAACATAATGTGAGCCACCACTGTAACTTTGCCTGATAGGGTCACCTGCTTGTTTCTATGGGGATTCTGAAGAACTCAAAACAACAGTGGAAAGTAAATGACCTCTATGTAGAGACAAGCAGGTGTTAAACTCTCCAACACAAAGTTACATAGTGCACCTTTGAGGTTACAATTTCATAAAGGTAAACAAAATAACTTGTTTTGACAGTGATGCACTAAGCAACTTTTCAAAGACACATACAGTACTTTACTTTTCCACTTTTATTTACTTGAACTTCATGCTCTAGATAGTGTATCTTAACTGTATAATGCAATCATTCTTGGTGTCATGACAGCAGACAGTCTTGTGCATACCGTTATTCAAGTATAAAAATTGCCCTGCCTTTCACACAGCAGCACAGAAGGTCATCTGTTATGAAATTACATAATTCATATCTGGTGCTACATTAGCTTGGGGAACAAAGACACAGAGGCTCTTTGTAGAGACCCTCCTCAGATGTTCTGTCAGTGTACTTTGCCTCTCCGAAAACTTTTGCCTCAGACGACACACTGTATATGCACACTCATTGTCAAACACACACATGCTCTCACACAACAAAGTAGGGCCTGAAATGTGCGCTCCATGCTGTTTTCATTCCTTTCATATCCTTCTACCACACGCTCCCACAGACCACATGAGATGTCTCTATATCGCTTTGAATGTAGGGTTAGGGGACTGATGGCGGCTTCCCAAACTGATGGTTCAACAGCTGAGAGATGATGTGCTACTGTAAATGAGCAGCACATCTGAAGACACACAAGGCCAAGAACTAATTTTCTAAAAAAAAAAAAAAAAAGAACAAAAACATTTCTCTATGTCCATTGCATATAAATATACTACTTTGAAAGTGTTGAGAAGTAACTAAATGCATGTACCAAAAACAAGTATTCGGAATACTTACTGTATTTTGAGTAACTGTATTTAGTTCCATCTATTTTTTCATTTGGTTGTACTCAGAATACAGTTACATTTCTAAAGTACAATATAAAGTGCCTTTTGCCCTAAATCTGGACTTATGACATCACATTCCGAAATGTGTTTAGAACCTACATGTAACATTTATATTTTTGCATGCTTTGCCTGTAATGGTTATAGATCAGATCTGTGGAGAGGTAACCCATGAAATGCACGTTTTTTTTCCAAACTAGATTCAGCAATGGGGAAAAAAAAAGACAAAATAAATTTATGGATATAAACCATGAAGCGAGTGATCGAGATATGCAGACTCACAATGTACCTTTAAGAATTTAAGAAAGTTAATTAAGATGAAATATTGAGTAAGTCAGGAATGCTCAACACAACAACAAACATCAAGCAACACAAACAAAACAGTTTGAAAGATTTTGTATATGACAGGCCTATTGCGCCACTACATTACCAATAATAGAAAAAAGCAGTGGCGGATGTTAAGCACTGATTCAGTTCATGAAATAAATTGTCTAATTTAGTCTGCATTAACTTATGGCCTCTCACAAGCAAATGGCAATTACAAGAGAATTGGCTTATGCGACACACTTGAAGATCTATTTACGCAAGCTGATTGTGAAAAAAAAAAATCTATAGTCATTGACAAGCACAAACTGTTCATGCTTAGCACTTGTTCAAGCATTTCCCTAATTATATAATATAAACATCCTAAAAATATGGTGTCTACAGAAATAAGGTGTTAGTTTTCTACATCAATTAAAATGGATATTATACAAGATAGTTAGTTTAATAGTGTGGGACATTTAAGATAAAGCAATGATACCTCCATAGAGATAAGCAAATGGTGGACCTCCTACTAGTAAAGTTACATAGTATAATTAGTTTTCTTTTATCTAAAACTGAACAAAAACATATAGTTTTGATCAGTTGCTCACCTCGGTAAAAGAAACTGTGCAGAGAACTGTCTATTCCATTATTTTTTCACACAGGTCATAAGGTCACCACTGTATAAAGCCAGAGCATCAGCAGGAGATTGAGAATCACACTGGACAGCACCTGCCTCGCTCTGCTCTGTCCACACCAACAGACATCTATCATTAATATCTGCTGCAGGATAAAACCGACAACCTTTCATTTATTAGACACAGCCCTCCAGAGCCAGCTACACTCCATAAACAGGCCACAAGAAAAACAACTGCACAACAAGTGCAATTATCTAACATTGGTTTATATTCAAAATAAATTAGATACAGTGAGACAAAAACTCAAAAACTTTTGCGAATACTCGTTACATGAGGTACAAAAAAGGCACATGGAGCAAAGCCTTATTCTAAAATTCCATGGTAGAAGAGCAGCATGTGTTTAAATTTGTATTAAAGAGTGAATATATTTGCATTGGGTAAAAGCAGGCATAGTAGGAATATTTTATACAGATTTATACATTGCATATTACAATTTCAAATAGAGTTTCTTGGCTGCATATAATAAGGTAGGTAAATAACACAGGGTTAGGGAAAGAGTGTCTTATTCAAGGATCATTGTTAATAGGGTTTACCATATACTATTAGACAGCAAGACATAAAAACACTGATAGATAAATTATGAATATGACAATCCAGCCTGATCTCACAAGAAAGCGTACATATACCACGACATAACGCAACATGTAAATTGCGTATGATTAGCACGAGTTTACGGCTCTTTTGCATAATTATAGTACAGTCCCCGTTCATTTCAATGGTGGTTGTTAAGATGTGTTCTTATTTATGAAAATTAACAAAATCCTACATCTAATCTTAACCTACCCCAAGCCCCAACCCTAATCTTACCCATTTTAGTAACTTTATGCCTAAACTTACCCGTTTCACCTGAAGAAAACGTCTCCACGTGGCTTCAACCAAAACTCGTGGCATTTTTACGCTGTGAAATCTCGTGTAATTTTCACGCTTTTTCATATCGTGCTATATGTGCGGCGTAACATAAGTACGCAAAACAGGACTGATATCGTGCTAAAAATAAGCAATTTTTGTGTCGTGCTATATGTACGCCTTCTTGTGAGACTGTGTTGGATAATCTGTACAGCAAAATAAAAACTAAATTACTTTTACAGCAAAAAGTCCCTGATGGTATGTGTGTGAGATTTCCACTTTCCCCTGACATCTGGCAAACAACTGAACTGCACTATAGTTTTTGGTCAACTGGGTTTAGACATAGGCCTATCTCGTAAAAAAGAACCCAACAATTTGAACTAATCAATGGATTAAAAGGATATTATCATATGTAATAGTGGAATTTTGGACAAATCTAGCTCCATGTGGCATTCTTGGGTACGGTAAGGCTGCTCGACCTACTATGTAATTAGTGCCTCTTGATGAATCGATGTGAAACATTGTGGTGGTGTAATGACTCTAGTAAGAATCCCAGTGGACTACATCTTACTCTGACCAGTGCCATTGACTTCCACCATTTGCTGTAAATACCTCGGCGCTGCAGCTGATTAAAGAGTGAAATGAGTGACCGCTCATCATTTTTAGTTGCAATTCAACCACTTGGAAATTCAGTTGTGGTTTATCCGTCTTACTTTGGGCATACAGGACTTGGGTTTCTGGTCTGTTTCGCTGTCTGCTGCACAGATAAATGTACTACAGGAAGAATTACTTGCAGTAATTATATGATAGTTTCTACCATACTGTATAGTAGGTCTGTGTGCTGTAATGTTAAGCAAAGGCACACACCAATAAAAAAGTAACAATACAGTACATTTTACAATTGACCCTAAAAAACAAAACAAAAAAACAATATATTGAGCAGAGGGTTGTGCAATAATTTCTATCTGTTGTGGAGTTGTCAGTTCTGCAGTTTTTCACAAAGTAAATGGTCTCTTTCTATTTCTAAGCTGTTTTATATCAGTTTTGTGTTTTACAAAAAAATACAATGTAATATACTGATCAACATATATTATAGTTTATTCCTAAATATAAAAAAGGTCCCCTTTAAAAGCTAATATTCAGTCTGTTTTGTTTGTGTTTTTGCAATGTTATATCCTTTTTATTAATACAAATAATAGGGTTTATTTTTAAATGGTCAACTATATTAAATACATCTCAACAAAATGGGTATTGCACTATACAGTACAGTGGGCAGACATTCTAAATTCTTTCCCATATGACAGGACATGGCACATGGCATACATAATATCACCATAATCTGCCAAGTTCTCTTGCCACAGGTAAAATACAGTGAATTGGCCCATTAGAGACATTCACTGAAAGCAGGTTTAAGTTTAGAATTAATTTTCCATTTTAGCTGCTTTATTGTTTGAGCAGGTTCCAATGCTTTGACCAGGGCATGTATTTCAATAAGCAACCATCTCTTGCACCATACGCATGTGTATCCTTTCAAGGGCCTCTGAATGCAATATAAATGACTTGTGCATTTTTGCTTCATAAGAGCATTTCACTTTTTAATTAGAATCAATACATCACACTTTGCCGATGTGTAGGGAGCGTCCCATAATTAAAAGCTTGATGTAAGCATACATATGATTATTAATAAATAATAGCTTAGGACACAAGGGAAATACTGGGAGTAGTTGCGGTATATAGTAGCCATAAATTAGTTTGTGGTGGACTCCTCCCTCCACGAGAAAGTCTTTGAGCAGCAAACTCTAATAGTTAAGACATATTCAAATTTCCATATAAAGGGAGTTGATTGGATAGAACGACATGGAAGTATAGAAAGTACAAAGCCCAAACAGTCTTTGTGTGTTATCTCTAAGGAGCCCCCCTCTGGTTGTGATCCACGCTGCTCCTTAAATCACAGATAGATGCTCTGTCCATCACAGCCCCCCAGAGACACTCTACCTGTCACTCCGCACTAAGATGGGCTTTGAAACTGCTCTGCTGCTTCTCCTGCACGCACATCGGCATTCAGATAAACAAATCAACACACTCACATATACGCACATTCAATTATGTGGGCGGCTGGGGTATAGGAAGTACAGGCATAGGAAGTGGAGTGATAGCTAACCTGTTTTGTGCTTTTACTGCTCTAATACATCTGATGCCTCCAGGGCCCCGAATCTGTTCAATGTACACAAAACTGCAAGGGGAAATCAATAGAGGGTCCGCTTTGTGACAGCCTTATATATAAGCTTCTGAGAGCCGCTCATGTAATACCGTTATTATTATGTATTCTATCATCAGTTGTACAGACAAGAAAAAGAGCAATTTACTGTCCTTTGGAGTCATGTTTTCTATCTATAATTGCAAATCTAAATGAGGTTTTGATAATAAAAATGATAATGTTGTTTACTTAGGCACATCGATTGCTATGCAAGATAAAGAGATTACCTGTGAGGAATTAGTAAAAACTTCTCATTTTGGAAATGCAAATCCTTTCTTGCTTCAGGTAAAAGATTAGGCCAAATCTTCACTTTTTTTAATGATTAACCTATTTCAAGCCCACTCTACCTTATGTAAAAAAAAAAGTTTGATTTATCCATTGACATTCACCGACAGAACCCAAAAGAATGAAATTATCTGCAAGGCTCTTTTCATTGTAACAAGATGATTTTGATGATCTTTTGTTTTGCTACAAGCACTGCCAGCTTGACTAATTTCTTATTATTACAGTGCCAAAAAAAAACAAAAAAAAAAACCTTGTCTTTTCTCTACCCATTTTACACTGGTAGTTCTGAAACAGCTCAAGGCATCCAACAATAATTATTTGTGAAAATAAACTATTTTATTTTACTTATTATGTGTTTTTGAAAACCATTTTTGGCATCAGTTTAATAGTGAAAATTTAAATTCTATTTTGAATAACTACAGTTGTAAATACAATCCTTCAACAAATAAATACATTTTTGTTATTTTTTACAGAAACAAAACGGTAATTTGTCAATCTTACTGTATTTTATCACATGTTAATTTAATAACTCAGTCATACCATCTTTACATATGCTGATGTCAAGCCCTGGTTCGGTTCCAGGTACATACTTCAAAAGAGTAATAATTGTGCTTGTCTTTGTAGTATTGTTGTGGAACATACTCAACATCAAATATAATGTTTAATCACCGTGATGCGCTCATCCCTGTCATCCAGGCTGGAGCCATCTTTTCTCCAGGAGATGGTGGGTTCTGGGTGTCCACGTGGGGGCTGACACTCCAGCACAGCAGGCTCTCCCACAGCAACCATCACATCCACTGGGTTCTGTCTGAAGTCGTCTCTGAGAACTGGAAAACAGAGAAAAGACTACAGTCACCAAGGGGACCAGAGGATACGACTACACATTTACAAATGCAGCTAATTTCAAGGTTGCTGATTTTTTCTCTCTCTTTCTAAAAAAGAATTTTGAGCACACATTTCAAAAAGAGCATTTTTATTGTCAATCATTTTGAATAGTGTTCGCGAGACCACTACTTTACCCACTCTAACAGCAGGATATTGTGTACTTGTCAATGAAAATACAACCTTCTGACTTCCATTTGATGACAGCATAATACATGGTTGTAGAAAGTCAATTCAAGATATTTTTCTTAACAGAAATTTGCTATTTCTTTCCTTTTGGTTGTGGTGAAAAACCTTTTCACAGACACAATGAGATTTTTTGGGATAAGCTCATGACAAGAAAAATGTCTTCAGTTTTTGATAGAAACAAGGCAAGACGACATAACTCTGCCGTCGAGCAGTGAAAGATTTAAACAGAAAGCTATACCACTGCAATTTATCATTTTTCCACATGGGAAAAAACATCATGCTGAACCGGAGGCCACGCAAACTTGCATCCAATCCACCAAGTCAAAAAGATGAGTTCAATTTCTGGTGGCCACAAGCTAGCTCCTTCCTGTCTCCTCTGAAAAGCCTCAAGATGCAAACAGCTCCAGAGAATTCCTCTGAAGTGGAATGGCTTCTTAAAAGTAAAATGTGTCGTGAAATTGCTTCAAATGATCCCCAGCTATTATTTGCATGATTACAAGCAAGAAGAAATGTATTGCAACTACAGCGATGTGGTGAAAATGGATGCATGATGAATCAAAACATCTTGCAGAACATTCCTATTGCTGATGAGGTGAACAACATGTGCTAATGTGGACGGCCCGTGCATGACTGGCTGCTGCTAAGCGTCCCAGTTTTAAATTACACAGACGGGAACACCAAAAGAAGGATTGGGGGGGCTTCGAACCTGAACAATCCAAGCCAATGGAACCTGCGCCAACAAAGAGCTCAAGCTAGAACTCGGTGGAGCTGGACTGGGGTGAAAAGACAGGAAACAATGGAGGAAAGGGCGTAATGACTCCCAGATGGCAGCAACCCATTCACCTCTTGGCGCAAGGATTTGTATGTTACATGGAACTAAAGCAGGGCCCTGGATTCTCGAAGAGCACTGCGGATATGGGAGAACAAATTGGGATGACCTTCTAATTGGACGCATTTGGGCCCCCGCGCATCTCTCTCGAGCCCCCTCCCCACAGCGGCTTCTGATCCACGGAGCAGAGCTGCAACCAGCCTCACTCCGGTTGACTAAAAACTGATGGGAAACAGCTGTCCCAGGAAGACCACCCCCAACCCCCCTTTACTCTACATCTTACAGCACCGGCCCCACTATGTCACATGATAAAAGGCATTCCCCGTGGGACGCAAAAACATGGCTGGAGTTACAGACAGGAAGAGGCTAAAGTACGTCAGACGTGTACAGTGAGCGGAGTCCGATGATTGATATGTAGATTCTGATCTGAAAATTCTGATAGCAATCCGATTACACATCTGGCATTACATTTGAGTGAGGTCTGCGGACAAAACATTCAGACAAGCAAATAACAAGCTTTGATCAAAGAACTGTTTCTCAAATATTTTCAAAGATTTTATGATTTTGTGGTTGCAGCTACAAGTGTTAATCTAGGGTAAGATATTGACGCACGATTAACCATTAGGGATGAAAAAGAATGTATTTCCCATTTTTCTGGAATTTAGAGAGTTTTTAACTGTTGTTTTGTTTTGTTTTTTGAGAATTGAGGGACTAGGAGTATGTTGCTTCTTCTTCATTAGTCTTGTCTTGCATAGTGTAACATCCAGCTTTGGTAAATCTAGTCAGCCAATCAAAGCAAAGAGCATAACATAAACTCTGCTTCAGTTCGAACAGCCCTACTCTGACAGGATTTCAACACACATAATTGGCTGTGATAGTAAGCACTTCAACACCGATGTCACTTTGTTAGCTGAAATTATAGAGTTAGCCATGCATTTTTTCAGCAACCTCACCCAAAATATTGCTTACTACAGCTTTGAATAATCTTATGAAATACAGTGTGGCTCTTCTGAGTTATGCAAAGTAAGCACCCAGAATAATTTGGACCATGTGTATGCAAAGTGTTTATTTTCTCAAAAGGAAAAGTCTAACTAGGTATTACGCTGTAACAAGAATTATGCATGCCTGGCTTATAAACCATACAAGCATGCAATATGTAAATATTCCATTGCCAAAACCAAAACTATGATAAGAATTTGCTTTGCTGCTTTTTATTTAAGTCTTTCTCCAATACACAAAATCAATTACAAAACAAACTTTATCCAGTACACAACATTTCATTCCCTGCTTATGTCTTGCATCAATAGATAAACCTCATAATGTTTATTTCACAGGCCTAGAGTACCAATTTGCCCTGCAGCTAAGCGCCAGAATAATTTAAAACTAGTTTGAGCAGAGCAGGAATAAAAAGAGATTAATTAATGAATTTAGTGGGCTTCATTTTTTATGTTGCCTGATTAACTCAACGTGAACAGCCTGCCAAGTGCCCTGATACTGAGGCCTTGAGAAAGGACAACCACAGCAATTACCTTTTTACTGCCTGGCGTTAAAAGTCGACATAATTTTAGTGTTGGGGTGCTTTGATTGGGGAGTAATTCTTAAGTTTGTGCCATTCAAGTGAACTTGAAAAACTCAATCTTCAGTGCTTCGTGTTAGGCTGCTATCACTTCATTCAATAATTCATGTCTGAGTTATATTCCCAAAATGCTCATGTTTACAATAAAACTTTTCTTTTCTCACACAGATCTAAAGCCACTCGCAGCATGTGGGCCAACCTTCGGACTGTGTAACCCACCTCTAGGTCTCTGTTTAGCTAGAGCTTTGCACCTCTTGCTATCGTCTTTTGTGCCTTCATCTGAGTCCTGCAGATGAGAATCTCGCAGCCCACTTCAAAGCAGCAGCCCGTGGCCCTTGCTATCCTGGATCTGACAGTGTCTGACTCGTTAGTCCTCCAGAGTCAGCGCCAAGGCATGAAAGAGCTACTACCGGGGCCCTGCTGCACTAAGCCTCAGTGTAGACATGAGCGGCATGAAAAAGGAACACAATGTTAAGTCCAAAACACAATAAGAGAACAATGAAGCAGGGATATCGAGTTATCACTGTGCATCGGTATGTGATGGGACTGAGGGCAGGCTGGGAGTCAAACAGTCAATTATCCAAAGAAATAACAAATAAAACTTACAAATTAAGCTGCACGGCGCTCTAAATAATGATTACAGATAACATTCAGAACATTTTACAAATACCTCATCCAATACATTTCTTTAAGTGCTTCGTTTTGACATCATTACATTGAACACACTTTATAAAGACATTTACTGTAGTGTAGAACGACCTGAAACAAACCTGCTTGGCTCTTTTAGTTCGAGCTGCTGTGAGTGCTTTTGAACACTGCACATCTGGGCAGCTATTACTTTAGCACTGCTATAATTTAAATGTCCCAAAAATCAGCATTAACAATAATGCAATGTACTGATGCTTAAATATCAATTATATCTCAGACTGGCCAAATGTAGGACACCAGCTGTGCAGAACTGCATTTCCAACTTCTATTAGAACGCTGCAGTGTAATTAGAGCTGTGCCATTCTGCTGGGTAAAATAGCACTTAAATCCAAGCAAAAGATTTTCATACATTTTATTGTATCTGAAAAGTACTAATGGTTTATTGAAACAAAGAACATTAATTACTGTTGTCCAAAGGAGGCCAATTCAAAAGCTGTTATAATCACTTAGATCAAAGCTTTAATAGCAAAAGAGAAAATGTGAACGTGATAAAAAAATTTGAAACAGGGTCAAAATGACCTTCATTCTGGCCACAAACTCTTAAATTCTGCCAGCTTTAACATTACAATTACCAGGGCACAAAAACAGAATTGGAACTTGTGTTAATGTTGGCATTGACAAACCTACAGTCATAAACATGAGCAGGAAAAGCACTGCTGTCGAAGTACTATGTGATTACACAGGCATCTATTAAATGCGAAGTCAAAAGTTCAGTAGAAGTGAAAATACACGGTGCAGGGAAACTTAGATTGTAGTTATTTATTCACAGACCAATACATTAAATGTTTTGCTTGTGCAGACTTGCCATGTAAAGAGCAAATTCAGACAGTGGATTGCTCTTACTTCCATCAGACTCGTTGCTCAGGCTTTACTAAAAGACATAAAAGCTGCATCAACATAACACTAAGCAGCCTACTATTAAACTGTCTGAAGACAAAATATTTCCCAGCACTAGTGGTCTCAAATACACACCCGCATTCTTTGGATAAAACATCCCAAGGCTCAAACTTTGAAATATATAAATATAAAAAATACCCTCTGCTCACCTTAAAATACAGCAGTAGGCCAATCCCAGCAGATATGAAATCCTTGACTTTTCCCACAATCCATTTGGTGACCTCTCACTACCCCTCACTACCTCTGCGCTTCTACCCATCTCTCTCCTCTCCCTCCTCCCTTGCCTCCCTCACAAAATCTGTAGCCTGCAGAGTAAGAAAGCTGAGGATCTCAGTGAAAAACAGCACGTTCAGCTCATATAGGTGGTCGGATTGACACACAAACTGCAAGTGCTTCAACAGGAATTCCAGCAGGTTCTATATACTGAATACAATAACATTACATGAACTACCAACCAAGCAAATCTAATATAATTCTCCTACATATGTACAAATCATGCCATGCACACATTAGCTCATGCAGACAACACATGAGATTTGTTAACTTTATTAAAACTGGATTCTACAGGTATTTCTTTCGTCGGAAAGAAATATTCACTGCTGCTCACTCAAAGCTCCTGTATATAAATCACATCGTAAATCTTTACATCAAAAATCTCTTTTTTCAAGACAGGCTATAAATCTATCTGTGCTAGCCATGCCAATTAGCTCTACACAAAAGGGCTCTCACACTGAGATTCAGCTCCAGGTTATGTTGGCTGTTGATCCAAATTGTATGCATTTTTATTCCTTCTTTCAGGTCTTTCTTTGTTTGGCTGCATGGTGAGCATTTAGATTCAAATTGTGCCTGTGAAACATTGACATTATTTTGGTTTATGGTCGCAAAACTGAGAACGAGATGTACAAAATAGCACAGAACAACCACGACTCACTCACTTCCAAACTTGAACATGGCTGTTTTATGTGGTTTTTAATAATCGATGAATTCATTTAATCTTACCACAATTCATTCTTGCTTGAACTGAACACTAAGCCTTACTCAAGGATACAACTGACATACAACAAAGTGAGCCAACATTCATTAGTAGAGGCAATTTACTCGCTAATCCACTTACATGTCTTTGAACAGAAGAAGGAATGCCCTAAGAGAACTTAGAAAAGGACATGCTTCACAAAAAAGGTCATAGCTTCGTGGTTTGTGGCCTAATTCTCATTAGTATTAATTGGTTTATGAATATACTTTATATAGCAAACTATGTGTTTTAACTGTTAGCATTTTAGCATTAGTTATATTATTACATCTTTAAAAAATAACATTTACCTATAGCCAGTACAGATGTATCTACTGAGGTGAAAATTAGTTTGCCGTGTTCTGTCTACGTCTAATAATGTACTTGCCCATTAAAATTTAGGGCATGTTATTGTTATTAGCATTGTGGCTAACTGTCATCATAAGCATACAAACACGCCTTGTGCATAAAAGCTGTGAAAAGTCCCTAAAACACATCATGGTGAACATTTCAGGGGCTCAGAATGCGTAGGTGAGTGAGCAAACGATGTAGACTGAAGTAACAATATCATCTCAGTGAAGGCCTGGTGGACCTTTCTCAAGAAAAATTACACAAAGCAACTTTAAAAGGACAAGAATTACTTGATAATGATTACAAATATGGTGAAATAAGATCTACTAAAACCCTGTGCAGTAGAAAAGAATGTTCCAAAGACACTATCTTTCTTCCAAAAAGTACATAAAACCAACATTCCTCCCACATGGTTTATTGAAAAAGCAAAAGAGCAGTGAAAGAAGAGCGCCTGACAGATATATGATAGTAAGTCTCTTCGTACAGAGGCAGTAGTTTATATATATCACACCTGTGTCTCTCCATGCTCTGAACCATACCATGGGAAACTTGATAGTCCTTCATCAGTTGGTGGACATTGCTCTGACACTGTAATCCTGTTGATGCACATGCAGAACACATCAGTCCTGAACAGCAGACGCTAAAACCAGCTAAAAGGATTGTGTAACCTTCTTTTAATCTCCACCACTCATCCTTTCCCCCTGTAAGGAGAGAGACAGGGGGAAGACGAGGAGAAACCAGCTTGAAGAAGAACAAGGAAAAGACAGATATGAAAAGACATGAAGCAGATTAGGGGAATTAATGAAATGTCCCAAATCTGGGTGAATCTGAGGTTAGGAAGCTTTGGTTGCGAGTGGAAAACCAGACACAGCACTATAACATGCTAGGAACTATTATTTCTGTTAGACGATACTGATGTTTGTCCTTCTGTTATTGTTTTGTTTCCGGGTCAAAAGTCAAGGTCACTGAGTCGTTCTATCTGTCTTTTTTACCAGAGCATGATATATCAGAAATGCCTGCAGGATATTATTTACATCAGGCACTGGTGCTGGAGTCATGTATTGATTTGCTCCTTACTATGCAGAGGACAAAGGTGAACAAATTCAACATCCCTGCTATCCTTCACAATAATGTATTCGAACAAACAGGGCTTAAATTAATATATTTTCATATTAGATTCATTCTAAAAACATGTTCTGCACATTAATTAATCAAGTAAAAGGAGCAACCATAACAACAGAAATGTGCAAGTAAACTTAATCTTTATAAGAGAAATGACAGATTAAAAAACTTTCTGTTGTGGTTCATATAAATCCCTAAAATACCATTTATAATATTGAAAATAGCTAGCAAAATTTAGTTGACCACAATTACTATCGAACCAATTACTTTTACTGTCACTGTAAGTTTCAAGGTGACTACTTTAACAACACAGTCTATCAATGTAGCAGTGTCTAAATTCTGGGATAAATCTGCTTCAGGGTGTACTCTAAGCTTACAAATAAAAAAAAGCTCATCAAAACTATGCAATGCACTGATTCAAAGGTGCACTGTACATTTCTGGAAGTGAAAAGTTGACTACACAATTCAAAAGAAATAGAAACTCAAAACCATACTTTGGGGAATTCTCAATTGGGATATACAGTATATACATTTTGTGCCATATTATGAATAAATGCAACTAAAGGAACTTTTTTCCATGGAAACATACAAGAAGAGGCCCTACTACAGGCCAAATATCAGGTCATTTTGGCAAGCCTACTTTTACGTGAAAATGCAGATACTACAAAGACATAAAATAACAAAAACATGCTTTTGTTCAAGTCTGTTTTTGGTCAAAAAGTTCACAATGCACATTTAAATTATGTACTAAAACAAAAACGTGTGTTATCTATGCTAACAAAAGTTTGAAATAGCAGTTGACTTATAATTTGAAGACATTTTACATGTAGGAGGCATTATTGGAGGAAATTTGAGCTGAAACACTATTAAAGAAATACATGATGTTTCTGTTGTTTTCAGAAAATCTCACTGACTTTTGACCACCACTACACTCAGCCAGAGCCATACAATCTAGCCCAAAAAATTGCATTGCATTTAACAATCAATAGATGTGCCATTTTAACTACTAGCCATCATTCTAAACTAGTGTCCCTCTTTTTTCCTTGTTAGTAATAGGAACCAAACAAGCCAATGGGTGAGGCGGGAGCTGGGCTGACACTAACGAGGGACAGGACACAATCCAGATCTGGACACAAGCTCAGTGTGACAGGGCCATGACAGAATCGCCTCTCATAAAAATGCTAACCAACAATACCTTGAGACTCCAGCAGCGGTGACCTACATGTAGAGATCAGTACCTAGGACCTTCCCATTGGGACATGACCTTCAACAAACCAGTGCTTTTCTAATTGCGTGACAAGAGTTGGATTCCGCAGAGCAGCTTCACACAATGGAGATTCAACACCGCCAAATCGCCTGTTGATTATGATAATGCTTTTGATGGCGGCGACACCTGAATCCTAGAAATAACAGGAAGCGCATGTCGATGAGGGATGAGAACAGGGGAACGCTACAAAACCAAATCAAGTCCTCTTCTTGTGAATAATGGGGTGAGCTGAAGGCTGCAGTGATGTGGCCTATTCTCTGAGGGGCCAAGAGTCCCCTGGTTTGAAAGAGCACACACTAGCCACACATGCAGCACCCTTTAACCCTCTCATTAGTGTAATCCTGCATGAGAAGAGTAAATTGTCATGAATAAATCCACTTAGAAGGCAGCGAATGAAAGACGTTCTCCACTTTTGAGATGTGGCGCCATTACCATTTCAATAAGCATTGCCGTGCAGTAAGAGCTTTGGCAGTGTATGACAGGGTAATTGGGGACATTAATGAGTAGATAAAATACAGTTAGCGAAGGGAGTCAGCGAAAGAATGACATTAATTTTTTAACGAGAGAAAAAAAAAGTTTTTTTTTTTTACAGTAATAGGGAGAATACAGCTGAGTGAAAATTTGCCAGCTTTGTTTGAGTAACAAAAGAAAAGGTGTGTAGACAGCAGACCTTGAGACGGATTTTTCAGCCGCCATCGCTTGAGGAATATGACCTCAGAGTGAATGTGTGGAAAAATACTCACATGGGGATTCACTGCCTTCTAAATAAGCAGCTATCATGAAATGTACACACACATACACACAAAAACGCAAAATGGGCTAAACTTCAGGGTGTGAGCAATTACCGTACGAAGCAAGCATTAATCCAGCGCTCCAAGGCCTATGCACTGTCTAAAGTTGTCTGACTAAATGTGCGTAATTAAAGCAGCTACCTGACCTTTGTTTGGAAGAGGAGGCACATGGAAGTAATACAAAGACAAACCCAGAAGGGGTGCTCTAAGGGTGAGGTCAAAGGAGGAAGAAGAGAGAGAGTTGAGGAAGAGGAGAGAGGAGGGAGGAAGAGCTGCGTGTACTGAAGCAGAGGAGAAAAGTGAGCAAGACAAAAGCAGAGTGGAACAAGCATAGACACAAAGAAACAAAGAGGGTGTAGTAGAGCCAGAATCCAGTCAAACCAACCTGCAAGTGTAAATGTCTGCTGGAGATGGACACTCAAATTTCAAGCTCAATTTGGATTAAAACAGAATGCAGAATTTTTAACACACTGGTAGCGCATTTTAAGTATTCCAGCACATTATCAGACATTGAGGCAATCGAGCTTTCTCTCTATAATTCACACACATTGTGATTTGTATATATATACAGTATATTAGGGCGGTGAAGCGATTAAAAATTTTAATTTCGAATATTCGCATAATATTGTCTTGAGTTGACTCATGATTAATCGCATTTAATAAAAAATAGGTATTTTGAATGCATTTTGCATTCAATAACATGTTTAACTTTCATTCCTGTTTATTATGTCTTTACTCTGTATTGCTTTCTTAAAGTATAAAATAATGTTTTGTAGGCTTTCCCATCATATTAAGCAACATTGGTATTGACATGTCTCACTCATTAAAGCATTTATTACACTGCTCTTTCACAATAAAGCACTTTCTGCAGTTGGAGATTATATGAGGCTTTTATTGTGTGGAATCACAGGAAGTGTTAGTAATAACTAGCTGAGCCAAAAGTAGAACTTTAAAAGATTTTGCCGGAGATTTGAAAGACTATTCTGCATACTGCATATTTTCAACATTTAGTGACCACGGGCCGTGACTTTATCGAGACATGGGAAGGTGTAAACACATACCGAGTCGCAAAGGACCAGCCTCCTTCTCAGCATGCTCGAGCTGCACACGAACGGAGCTGAGGTAAACAAACACAGACACACGGCTCACATACCCGATCAGACAGTGATGCGACCAACTGAAGAAGTTACCAGAGCCTACAAAAGTGAACCAGCAGAGCATTTTTCTGCTTGTGTATTGTGTTTTTCTATGAACCTTGCGCCATTGAAGCGTTTCAGTGGTGAGATGCGACTAATTTGCATAAAAAAATTATTGCTGTTAAGATAGTTTTGCGTTAACGCAATAAAACTGACATGCTGGGTTGACTGCATTTGTCAACACATATATCAAAATCAACCATTAACTTCAGAGGTAGTGCTCCCCCTACAGCTCTCTTGTGTAAAGACAATATCAAATTGAAAGCAAAACATGATTATTATGATTAAGAATTTGAAAATAACTGCACAATGTTATCTGCACATTCCCAAGCATCCCCAAATGGCAAGATGTAGAGCAGTGACAGAAAGCCTTTATTTGGATAGTAAATCCGATATAGTTGGAAGGCACCAATATATCAGAAGTCTTAACCTTCAAATTCTCCTATAGACACTTACAATTGCAGCTTTGTCTTTCCTTCATAACACACCCCATGATACTTGCATTCTCTTTCCCTGTCATCAATCTACAAGACAATCCAAGGCCCTGGAGAGACAGTGCTGAAACAGGCACATATGTAAACCCCAGTATAGCACAGCCTACGAGGAAAAGACGACGTATAAATTACACTTTCGACAGGATCATAGTCTAATTCCACTGATATATTTGAGAGTGGGGCATTATATTCTGGGTTATATTGTGTGGAATGACAGGCGTTCATTCTGCAAGGGGATACACAACATAGCACAACAATGCTTTTATTAAACTGGGGGAAAATTACATTATCATGACAGGGAGGGATGCTGACAGTGCACGTACCCAGATAGGAGAGTCACATGACCGCAAGGCGAGCATTCGACACTGTCCCACACATGGCTGCCTGACAGATGAAGACCAGAGAAAAAAACCTTGAATGTGCGCTTCATTTAAGACAAGTCACTTTTCACCTGACTGATAATGATAACAGCCTCAGAAAGACCGTTGACAGCAGTGGTCTCTATAGACAGGATTCGATACAAAACTGGTCAATTTGTTGCAGCTAACAAAAAACTTAGCATAAGTCATTCATGTGTGTCAGCACGCCAAAAACTCTCTCAATAAGGGCTTGTTTAAAAGCAACCACACCTACCTCATTTGTGCATTCCATAGGAGTAATGATTAATAGCTGGTTTTAGTCTTGTTAGCAGACTAAAAGAAAAGTGGCAGCACTTTTGGATCTTTCTGAGTAACCTCTAGAATAAACAAGCTCATTGTATTAAATGCAAGCCCTGTTTTTAAAAATCTTCAATATCGATACAGGAAATGGAAACATACCAAAATGTTGCGCTATACCCTCACAATTTTTGGTTGCTGGACTGGACAGGTGTGTAATTCTAGCACATTCTTTATTATTATGATCAATTTTGTGTTTATTTGAGAAAATTTGCCACATTCATGTTTAATAATTTTCCAAATGTGCGAAGCAACATTTGAGAAGCAAATGTTACACTTCTCATGAAAGAGTTCTAATACAATGAATCAAAGACAAATAAATAGTCTCATTCAAAAACCCTTCATTTGATTGCATTCTGTTTATTTTACACCTCACTATTCCATTTTCTAAGACTCTCTTGTCTCCTTCTGCAGTTGTCTTTGGACGCTCCAGTACTGCCAGAACTAAACAGACTGGTGATTTAGAGCAGGGATGGGGGAAGAATATAACGACAAGCTTGTTTGGTTTGGAAGTGAGCTTGCATTGGGGAGGAATGAATGGGAGAGGGAAATGAATGAGGGGTGAAAGATGAAACTTTAATGATCCCTCTGGGGAGTGGGCTCTCGGAGCAGGAGCCTGGAGAAGGACGCCGATAAGAGGCCGACAAATGCAAGGAGTTGTAGATAGAACAAGTAATTAACACAAGGGTAAACACATTAGGGATTTTTCTCAAACAGAGCTGTGTAGAGTTGAATAATATAAGAAATGTGGCATATGAAAAGTTTAATATATAAGATAAGGTTTGGCATTTGCTTTTCCATTTACAAGAGGTTTGACTACAAAATCTAAGCCAGTGCAAAACCAGGCTGAGTTTAGCAAACAGAAATATGACATGTGTTGCAAACATTTAAAAACCAAGGCAATTATTGGAAACATATACAAAATTGACTTCTAGGAACTATTAGCTATGTTTCTCTTTCACATTTATGTATTCAGAGTAATTCATGAATATTTAAGTAATCTTTACAGCAGCTGACAGCTGTCAGTCCCTGTGTCTTAATTTACTCTGTTCTGCTTATAATAATATTATATAATAATAGATCGTAAAGCAGTAATTTTATTACAAATGAATTATGAATTCTGCTGGTCACTATCATACACTTTAGCTCTCCAAAAGGCAGCATGTTTCAACCTATAGGTATAGGTAAGGAGACTTTTTCAATTATTATGTATTATGATATAGGAATTCAAAATGTCAAAATATCTTAGATTATAGTGATGTTGCAGACAGCAACACAAATACAGCAAGAAGCAATAAAAATCTTTAAATAAGAACAAAATCTTAGCCCAATACATCACACTTTGAAAACTGCATGGTATAAAATAGGATCCATACAATAGGATCTATACTGTTGTAGAGAACAATAAATAGAGATATTTACTTCCTGACTTTATACAATCTTTAGTTATGAGATTTTCAGCAGCCCAGAGAGCGAGATATGCCAGGTTTTAAAGGTTTTACCATATGTCTGGGGTAAAGGAAACGATTCATATGTGCAGATGGAGGAACAAGCTAAGGAAAAGGAGCAACAGAAGACAGATTGAGCAGAGGAAGGAGGAAACCAAGAGGGGATTGTACTGGAGCAGTCCCCAGCCCTTTAATTGGTAGCAAACAAGAGGTCTCTGAATAAACACCCGCCACAAGAGAGAGCCAGGATCATTTTTCCTCCTCCTCGCGCTATTGCTTTTGGTTCTGCTGCTCCAAATAGCCACGCGAAGGCCAATTACCGTTCACAAGGTATACCGGCATCTGAAAGTATGAAAACTGCAAAATTTGCGTCACATCGTTCCACTGGCATTAGGCTGACGAAGCAATACCAAGAAGTGACGGTCAAAAAAATAGAGTGTAATTCTTCAGCCGCTTGCATGGAAATGAATCAAACCGCAGCTGAAAAATGATAAATGGCATCCACGTTGGTAATTTACAATAACCACAGGATCCAGGAAAAACAGAAAATGTGTGAAGCGAGGCGCAGCGTGGAAACACAACAAAGTGAAAACACAAAAATAACATTTGACGACCGCAGAATAAACCACAAAAAGAAATGGTGTATTGATTTTTGAAAGTTTTGGGAAAAAATTTGAATTTCTGATTTTTAGCAATGGCTCAGTGGCACAAGCGCAATCAAAGAAAATGGAACTGTTGATTTCTCCCTTGATGTCTGATAGCATGTACCTTAGACATGCTCTTTGTCACAGCTCTGGAAAATCAAGTCTTTGTCAGTGATAAAAAATAAAAGGAGAAAAATAGCAAAAAAAAAAAAAAAAATCCAACAAGTAGATGATGATAGTAGCTATAGCAAAAGTTTTTGGAAGCAGACTAAGAGAGATTGTATAGTTTCACAAAAGCGACCACATGAAAGTTCATAAACGCTAACCTTGCATTTTGAATCTTCAATTAGAGACTATCAGAATTCAAAAACAAATTCTTCTTTCGAACTATTTAAAGAATTCTAACTAAACATAACTATGGCGCTTTTGGTTAATTACTTGCACTTTTTAAATAACTCATCTGCAGTCACCCAACAAGTATATCTACTCAAAAGAATTTGGTCGTTTCATTATCATTTTATACTACATACATGCATAATATTTTTCTCCAAATTGCTGTACCATATGAATTACATTCAGCCTACTCCCGGGTCATTATTAGACAGGCCAAATCCCAGTGTGTTCAAGCCTCTTCTTCCTCCCTGCTTCCCTTTCACTCATCACCCGTCCCAGCTGTCTTTCCTTCTCTTCCCCTCTCCCTTGTATGTCTGTCGCCGGGACAACCCAACTAAACATTTCACGAATTCCAAATATAACAACATGGGAGTAACTATGATCCCCCCTGTCTCTATACCTACAATTCCCAAGGCACTTGGACTTTTTCTTTCCCATTTCTGTTGCTTTTTGGGCTCTCCCTAATTATCTCGCTGTGGACGTTGGTAGTCTGCACCACCCTCCCCCCTTACACCTCTGCCTACTCCAGCCTGCTGTACTGAGACCCTGATGAATAATTTCACGTTCCTCTAGCCTCCTCTTTCTCCCGTCTTCAAATTGATTATTGTACAGAAAGCACAGCTAAAAGAGCAGCCCACAGGGTAATTTGTCTTTCTGACGAACTGAATCTGAGGATAGGTGTAGGGGGCAGGGAGAAGCGGGAAGCCTCCAAATGATATGCGCAAAAGAAGTAGCAGAAAGTGAAGTATTAAAAAAACATGATTGGTATTGGTTGCTTTGCCTGTCTGCATCTGTGATAGCTCATTCTGTTTGATGTGGTGGTCAGAAGGCACAAATGGGCCGAGTGGACATTTGCATTTGAAAATGTGAGCAAAGAGGATAGAAGAAGCGAGGTACCTGAGGAGCATCATAATTGCACTTTGCGGCTAATACAAGCAACTCTGTCATCAGTGCTTTATTTGGTAAATCCCTATGACAAACAGTGGAGCGGCCCTTAGGCAACAAACATTCATCTGTCAATGTTTGAATTCAAATAAATATGGCCAACTGATGTGCTGTCAGCGGGCCTCCAGGTGTTTGCAATCTCCTCTCACAATGGCGCTCCCCGCTGGTTGGCATGCCACGCAGCAGTGATGACAAGGGAGCCAGGCTATCATTTGGCCACCACAGGAAAGATCACTAAGTGTGCCTACAGCCGCCCCGACATATCATTACATCCCTATGAGGCAGGCCTGTGTTGAAATACATGCACAGTCAAATCTGAAGCAACACTAGGTGACTCATCTGAATGGATGAGAGCAAATAAACAGGCCAAGCTCAGGTCAACGAGATGCGTCACGGCAAAGCAATTATGGCAGAGACAAGTGCACACCTGGTTGGCACTAAGAGGTGTGATGTGTGGAATTCTGGATGTATTTTGGACGTGCCGCTTCTATAGATTGAAAGTGATAAATATGCACTCTCAGAGGTTTACAAACTTTTGTAGAGAAGAAAAACTCTCAGAGGTACTGTGAGAGTTGATATATTTATTTATATTTATATATCAGAAGTAAATACATACATGTACCAGTTAGATTAAATGTGCCAGATTTTAGCGAAGGTGATAAGTAATAATTATGATTATTTATTTTTCCTAGTTGGCAGGTAGAAAGTAGAATATGAAATGTTGATAGATTCGCAAAGAGTTCATAAGACTTTTTAAAAAAGATTATTCACTTCTAGGGGTGCATCGATTCAGCTATTCCGTTTTTGGTACAGATAATTTGGCTTTAGATATTGTCCAATACTCGATAGACTGATAGGTATAAACACAGAGATGTCTTTATTTCTCCCCAAAACACATTTAAGTATTGACTGAATAACTTTGAGTCATTCAGTCAATACTTGTATAAAATAAATGCATCAACATCAGCCAGTGAACACCCTTATTGCATCCAATTAAAAACCAAACCATGATATAGAGGGATTTTTTGTTTATCAACATGGGGATGAGCGCGCACCCCACCTGTAAAAAGAGCTGCCGCTCATAGACACAAACAGTGGAAACAAGTTGAAAAAGTTTTGTTGTCAGCTAACTACAAGAGTTAATCACTGTGCGAAAACAAAAGTTATGCTGCTAAGTCAACATTTATGAATGAAATTCAATCTTACGCTACAACCCTTAAAAGTTACATTCAGGTGAGTGAAAAAACGACGAGGAAAAAAGATGTCTGTCAGACTGGTTCATACTGATTAAAACAGCTAACTGTCATCCTGTTTTGTTGTTTAATTCAAAAATGTTTCCCCAAGTAAAACAGACGGAGAGGAGCTCTTTCTGCATAACTCATGCGCAGTAGGGTGGAAAGTGACGTCAACCGAAAATCCCTCTACAGACTGAGCCAATATTTATCTGATCCCAGTATCAGTTCATCAATGGCCATACCTGTTTGTCAAAATCTGATCCAAGCAAGGGTTAGGGGACTGGTCAGTACTTGGATGGGAGACTGCTGGAGCACTAGATGTCACAGTGGGACAGCTAGGGGGATTTTTTGTTGTATCCTTAGGCAAGACCCATCTTGCCCCAGTGTCTGCGTACATTGGCTGAGTGGATCTCTGCTTCGAGTGGCTTGAAAGGTGGAAAAGTGATTTTAGAATAAATATAAACCATTTAGACCCTAGATTTAGCACGACCAAGCCTTTCTTTTGTAATATTTGACTCTATCATGATTTATGTAAACAAGAAACTGCACTTTTGGGCTGTGATATATTGCAATATAGTTGTAATTATATTTTTATTATTGCGCAAATAGTTGCCATTGTTTGAACTAATCATTCTTTTATACAATAAAGTGTGAAGGTGTTTGCTGCTTTTAAAAGCTCTGTGTCGTAAAGAAAGATCCAAAAGAGTGGTACTGAAGGCAAAGGTTTATTGACTTGGTTGTAAAATGCTTATGTGGCATGTTACAGCAAGTCCAAGGGCAATTAGCAGCTTCTGTGACTAAACATGATTCAGAAAAACTCACAAAAGTCCAACTCAGCAGTGGTGGGTCCAAGTGGCATTCAGCACACTATGAGTAACTGTGGTCGAGCTATAATTATCGTCATTATTTAATTTAGTTAATCTCTCATTTCAAGCGGGTTTACAAGGAAGAAAAGGAAGACCTCCTACAAGATCAAATGTAAAGAGTAGTTTCCCATTATAGTTTAAAGCTCTAGCAGCAGTATTTCTATGGGAACTCTGAAGTCTTTGAGTCTATCTCCACAGGTTCCAAGCATCTCAGGAAGGCAATGAGCTCACTGTTATCTTTTGGACATTAGAGTTAGAAAAGCTTTTAAAGATTTTTTAAGATTTTTGTTCCTAAGTTTGGGATTGTAGTTTCACAAACTCTTTTAAGAACTAAACTACTATTAAGGTACTACATTAAGACAATCACTTCTAGCAAATATATCACATTTTCTCACCTAAGACAAATGATTAGCTTAAATTTATTCAAAGTCTCACCCAACTTTCTACTATCATCTTTGATCTTCAGTTAAGCAAAGTTAGCTGAATCAGCCCCCGCAAACAAGCTTTCATCTGTCTCTTCTCTCCTGCATGTAGCCCCTCATCACTTCTCCCATGTGCTTTTCCTGTCTCCAACTTCTCTGTCTGCTTACTCTCATCGCCTTTGTTTCCTCAGCGCCATGGCACCATCTTTCATTTGGGCTGTGCTCCTCCCCACATCTCCTTTTCTTCGCGCCTATAATGTCTTTCCTCGATGCTAGCTGCTTTTTAGGGTCTACGCTCTATCCCCATTTTTTTTCTTTTTCTGCTCTCCCCAATGCTGTTGTGTGCTTTCAACCCCCACTCCCCTGAAAAAGCCTTCTAATGGATCCCATGTCAGCAGAATACCAGAGTAAACCACACAACTGTACTGTGGCTTCATGCCTGTCTCTGCTTCAGCGTCTATAGCTAGACTTTGTGGATCTACAAAAATAGAGAGAAAAGTGAACAGTAGCACGGCAAAGTGAAATTGTGATAGTGATATACAACTGGAATGTCTTCTCTAGACACAAGAGCTGACAACATATTTTTTATATATATAGCAAGTTAAGTTTTCTTTTTCAGTTGGCTTAGAAAAATGAATAATGTTGGCGTTTATTTGACACAGAAAACACACATGGCTAAATAAAGTGGAATAAAATGTTTCTTTAAAGTAGTGTGGACTGGACATGAAGGAAGTTATAAATAAATATTTCCATTAATGAGATAAGAACAGCCAAGAACTGATTCTATATGTACCACGGAGAAGTTCTAGTAGTGTATATTGTGGACATATGGTGTGGGGGCTTACTTATTTAAATGAAGGTAACCGCCGGACGTTTGATAAATTTATGTCCCTTTTGGATGAGAAATTGTTTTATCTGTACAACCCAATGCAGTTTTCTAGAGGGAAGTCAATTCTCACAGCAGCCAGTAATACTTTTTTACAGTGGATATATGCAAAAACAGCAGGAAGTGGAGCAAAGATGGAGTCCTCTGGCAGTGCAAAGAGACAGAAGCAGACAGGACCACAGGGGTCCAAAGCCCGCTCAGAGGGACGCTGTGATAGACGAGCCAATAAGACACTGACGGGGACAAACTGTCACATGTGACGCTGGCCCTCCACGCCACAGGTACAGCAGCAGCCCAGGCAAACGGAATGGCAGTGACAAATGGAGCCAATTTCCATTTATTTATCTATGTGTTGTGTGGAGCCCTGAACACATGTTGGAGTGCACCCCATAAATCTTTATCCTGTTAAGGCAACTCCAATAAACAGACACATTAGCCCTCCCAAAGAGCTAGGGCTAATCAAGCATACAGTCACACAACCCGGAAAGTACACATTTCTAGGAAAATGCACTTTCAAGTTCACATCAAGGAAACAATTATAAAACCACTTCAGACAAGGGACCTCATGCAAGTCGATGTGAACACACAAATTATGTTCAGCAGAAGGGCTTACTAAACAGTCCTCGAAAGTAAAATGAAAGGACAGAGTCTAGTCACAGGAGAAAATCTGCAGCTAAGCCTCTTCACTTATAAGCCAATAATATGTTTTTGCAGCGGAGATGGAAAGGTTTAGAGAAAGTGATGGGGTCAGGGCACACCTGTCAAGTGTCTGGGTTTGGCCTGGATTAGCCCAGATTTCAAGGATGTCTTCCGCCATTTTTTTCTCCATTTGGTTTCTTCTTTTACTTCCAGCTATCTGCATGAGCTCTGAACACTGTTTAGCTTTTTCATTTTTGTTTATCTCTTTAAAAGTTTTCTGTTATCATTTTAATAAAGGAACAAAACAGAACTAAACCCAAAACTAAACTGAACTAGATCAGGACTAAACAGGCAAAGAATCAAAAACCAATGATAAATTATCAAAACTAGATATTCATTAGAGAAGGTACTGACACAAAAAACTTGAAAAAACAGAACAATATTAGGCCTTCTACTAATATAGGAAATGAGTACAAGTACAGTGCTTAATAAAAGAAAGCAAAACTATTGTGTTGCAAATGTCAATATTGTCTAAAACTGACATAAAAAAATCGATCTTTCCCACAACCTGCCTCACTTTGACAGACCTACTCAGTGACATGCAAAGTGTCGGAGTGCAATGTACTTTCATTTTGAAGAGAGAGAGAAGTGACTGCCCGAGTGAAATGCCCTGGATCGCTCCAAATGCCTCGAGCCAGAGTGGAACATTACAAAAACCTAATCTGCTCGAGTAAAACCGGCTATGTCATGTGGTTATTTAGCTATATAAGTAAATACTAGATAAATGTAAGTTATTTCTGTGTTTGGTTTTATTTAAGCTTTATAGCTAATATTTTTGTAAATAATCGGTGACAAAGTGATGTATGTTCATGTTATCATAATCAGTTATAATTGAATCAGCCCCTGCCAGTCCCTTCTCCTGTTCCTGTTTTTGTGCATTATTTGTCTAGTATCGATCGCAGACATGAGTTTGTTTTGATTCTGAGCCTCACGTGCATCTCAGCGCGGAACGTGTCATTGTTCACTTAATGTTTTTGTTTCACTCTTGGTCAGTTTGCATCCACAATACAAACAACGTATTTAGAATGCATCCTTAGTACAAAACTAAGAAACATTAGGGCTAAAAAAGAATCCGATGATGAAAAGATTTTATTTCCATGTGAGCTAATATTTGACCCAAAGATGTTTCTTCAATGAAAACACAGCGATAAGAAAAGTAGCAATTGGGTAAAAAAAAAAAACAGCATGGCACTTAAAAAAATTGCAGTTTTTGCAATTTGCTAATTGTGTCTATTTAATGTGACTTATATTGCAATAAATCCACCAAGCCTATGTACCTAATAATATATTTCTTTAACATCTGGATTCAAAATAAAAAGTTTCAGCATCAAAATAAAATCAGGAACAACAATGCACTACCTCTAATACTGAATATATGCTACTACCAGTCCAGACCCCAAAATTTCATCAGCAACCTGAAAATCCTTGCCTCTCAGGATCCTGCATGCTGACAGGTATGGGTGAGGGGCGGCTTCTCAGCATTTACATTTGATACGGCCTGGAAATTGTCTGGTAGTACGGCACCCACTTGAGGAGACACAAGCAGTCTGCCTGTCTGTCTGGTGCCTACAGTACAGCGCCGCGGTATCACATGACAGTTAGCCCCTCCTCATTAACCTTGCTGTCGAAGACCTTCCCCCTACACAAACAGAAACATCATCAGCATCAACACCCAATCACCGGACCAGTCTCTGGACTCATGCAATTACCCAGTCATTTACAACAGCACACAGGCATTTTACACTCCGTGGCTTCAACTCTCCCTGCTGCTTTTGTCAAACTCATTCTTTCACTGTGTGCCAAGTATCCACTGGTGTGAATGGTTGGATTTAATTAGCGCTGCGCCCGTATGGATTAGCGTACAGACAGACACGTGCGCCAGTATGTCACCATCCCAACGCGCAACACTGCCCTTGGTGGCGTGCCTACAAGACTTGCACACATGAGCAGACACAGCAGAGGGATATGCAAAAGTGAGGGCTCGGCAGCTCTGTAATCAGGTGATTCTTCCGCAGTAAATTTAATTGGTTTTAGCAGCAGCGCAAAGAAAACGTTAGGGTTGGCTTGCCACGCCATGTGTAGAGAGAGAGGGACAGCTGCTAGGACTGGCCACATGTAGGAAGGGAGCCCACTGAACATATTGCTAAATGAATTATTTTTAAAAAGCAGCGAACTTGAGAAACAACATACTGTCGCTCTGGCAGACTGGGGATGCAGATGGACGGAGGGGCAAATATTTGGAAGAGGCCGAAAGAATATGGATCACTTTGCATCATTTTCAATGTACCTTGCAAATAATAAAACATATTGAGAAAATAATAAGTCACAATTGAGAGGACTGAAATGGTCGCACATACCTCAAACAAATGCCTACATTGTAAAAATACTAACCCTAACCTATCCTAGAATGTAATGTCATTAGTTACATTTTTTTGTTTGTGGGTGCTGTACTTAACAAACAGCTAGATAAAAATCTCTCCCGATGCAAGTTTTCTCATTCATCATAGGCACACATCAAATAAATGTGTGTTTATTATCATATTTTCCTTTCCATTTCACACAACTTAAATATATAAATACTGTATTCCTGCTGGACACAGCTTCATGAACTGGGCTTTACAAAAACGTGATTTATTACCATAATAACTGAAACAGCACAATGTTCTGTGAAATAAAAAAATTGTGAACATTTGAAAATAGCTGTCCTCATGTATCAGAGACACCAGCACAAATGAGAGAAGGTGATTAAAAGATCACAAAATTTGACAGTCTGATGAGTTCTATAGTTTGGTCCTGCAAACAGATAGAATGTTGGAACTGCCTCACAATGCAACTAAACAAACATTCATTCATTCATTTTCTACCGCTTAATCCGTTAGAGGTCGCGGGTGACTGGAGCCTATCCCAGTAACTTTGGGCCTTAGGCGGGGGAACACCCTGGACAGTGGCCAACTTGCCGCAGGGTTAGACAGACAATCATTCACTCTCTCATTCACTCAGTAAGGGAAATTTACAGTGATGCCCAATTAACCTAAACATGCATGTTTTTGGAGGTAGGAGGAAACCGGAGTGCCCGGAGAAAACCCACGGTGACACGGGGAGAACATGCAAACTCCACCCAGAGAGATCGTGAGATGTTGATATGGTCCGACCCGGGAGTCGAACCCACGACCTCCTTGTTGGGAAGCCAGAGCTCTAACCACTTGGCTACCGTGCACTAAACAAACACACAAGCCCTATAGAACTGCCTGACCTGCCCTGTTCAACTGACCCTATAAAATTGTTGCAAAGGTTTACTCAAGATTCCACTTTACTATTATGGTATCCTTTCCTTTCAAATAAGGGGATGTGGGAGAATAAAGCCAATATGGTGTGGAATTTGCATTAGCAATCCATTTGCCATCATGTGGCTGGTCTAAATGTGAAATTATCCACTCTACGACTCAATAAGGCTAACCTATTGATCTGTAACTTAAACAAACAATACCATTACACCACAATGGGCTCATCACACTGGTCAAATTAACCAATCAATGCTGCTCTGAAATTATTCAGAGCAATAGGCACTGTTAAACTGAAAATTCAGCTCATGTTACTGGAGAAATGTTATTTTAAATTAACAACATAATACTTAGAAAACATTTTACTTGATTATAGATGGGGATGTAAAAAGCTTTGCAAACTTTATTATTTTTTGCTATCCAAAAGCAAATAATAGCCCTTAGTTAGATAATAATCCCTTCAGCTGTCGACTTGCACTTTAGATCGAAACATTAACAAATGGAAAGAGAGTAATAAGAAGTGATATTTTCCTTGTGTGCTGTATTTTATAGAAAAGCATGACCTTATAGAACGCAAGCCAGGGTCAATACAAGGTCACAGCTAATTAGCATGAAAGCAGTTCCTATAGAGCAAAACCTTGAAATAGACATCACAAGATATTTTTTTATTATTCGTTTGACATGCATTTGCACAACTCTTAAAGGCAGCGTGTGTCCAAATTAATTGGTTTGTTGTTGCTTGTACCATTTTTCGACACTCCGTTTGACATTCACATGCAACTGCTCATGAAAAAAGCACAGATCACCATTTCCAGTTGTTTGTCAGTAATTTACATAGCTGGGAACAGTAAAATAGCCCGAGAATGGAACCAGTGATTAAGCTCAGTAGGTGTCTCTTATCCAGGTAGTCTAATAGTGTTCATTGGAGTATAGAAGCTTACATGCAAGAGCCGCAAGCGTCATCATGTTTTCTAGTGTGTTGTTTTGTTCAAAATGTGACTAGAAGTGACAGGGAAGACTATTAAACATGGCAGCGTGAGTGTATACAGCCACCAACATACGAATGGACCCCCTGCTGTGTGTTCATGGGACTGTAAAGCTCCGTGAGTCACTCTCAACCAGAAGCAATTTGGTTCTGGAGTCATCTCGCTGTGCCGTTGCCCCCTGCTACACTCCAACCACAGTAAAAGGAAAAGCATTAATACCTATTAGACTTGTGTGTCTATTCCAGCAGTGGAGGATTAAACTCTAGTGGTGTGTAAGAGAAATGAATGTTGTGCAAACAGTATGGCTTATATGGGCACTTAAGCTTAGCAAATGCAATGTAAAAGAATCTCATTGTAGCACAGTCAAATTTCAACTGTTTGCAATGGTAGGCCTATGGAACGAAGAGAAACAGCTTGGATAAATGATGATATCTTATACTTTATTTTAGAACTTCAGGTTACACAAAATCATGCACAGTCGGCTGGAGAATCCAGCTATGTTTTGACCATGAATGCTGAGATCTGAAATAAGCTGGACAATGGTCATACACTGTTCCTGACCCCAGAAACATTGAAGGATGGGCTAAACGCAGAGGGCAAAGTCCCCAAGGGCAACAATAAAGTGAACCTTAACCTTTGTGCCCAGACCTTGATTTGAACTCCACGCTACAACACAGATCTAATCATTCAACACTGACAAAACACCAACCTTGGATCCATAATGGGCAAAATAAAAACCCATCTATCCAACTGCCATTGTCTTAAAGAAAAAAAAGTGTGTATACAGTATATAGTCTATAGTCTTATAGGTCCAGGTGTACATTTCCAGTATTTTCATTGACACTGACCTTTTAGCAATTACTAAATGCCATCACTTCAATATTTCCAATATTGTGTGATACATTAGCATAAAATGTCATAAACAGCCTATCAAATATTGATGATTTAAATCACTCTGTAAGGTCACACTTCAACCTTTGGCTATAACCTTTGACATCCCTTCCCCGCCTCATTCGCAAAACGGGCTAATTTAGAAAAAAAAAAAGTCATTTATGCAATGCTTGCAATGCTCATTATGGCCTTTGAATAAATTTCTACTACGCAAAGTCGTCTTTCAGGAGCACTGAACCTGCATTTTAATCACTCAAAGTTGTATTTGATGTAATGAATCCATCTTTATTGTCAAGACAATATAGTGGACAAGACGCCGCTTTTCCAGTCCCCATTTCTCCAATCCCCACTTGATTTTTTCTGCTATTTGGCAAAGTAAAATTGTCAGAAGAGGTAAACGCCATATGGCTCTTGACTGTTTTGACGGTTACGGTGATGTACCACAAAGAAGCTGACAGAAAACATCACTTTGGTTTTCTACCGACAACTAAGCATATTGGCCCTTGGATGGCATAGATATGCATCTTTGTAGCACACAAAGGATCTTTTTAAGTGTATTTATAAAATATAACATATTCCATCCAACAAAAACAACAATTATTTAATTGGTTGAACTGTCATAGTTCCAGAGAGTTAAATCACATGTTTAATTCACACATTCCATATCACTCCAAGGCATTTAATTCAATTAGGTAGAGATAGGAGAGCTATGTGGACAATAGAGTCAAAGGGCTAATCAACAGATAGGATTTCTTTCAAATCTAAGCTCCACATACTCTTATCCTCTTGGCCTCTGTTTCTTCAGATACTTGCCGCCCAGTGCAGTGCTCCCTCCATCCCCCATGGCAATGTGAGGCGGGCAACTGTATCTGCTCTATTACAGAGCCTCTAGAGATATCAGGCTTCTCAGCATGCAGCACAGCTCAGCACACACAAACACATATAGGTGCACACAGACTCACACAAACAGTGGACAGCGCAGGTCGGAGATAATCAATGCCAACAGAGCAGCAGCGGAGGAGAGATACTGTGGAGTGAGGAAAGAGGCGAACCCAAGGCCAAGTTCTACTTACAACAAGCAAAACCCAGACTGAAAATAAAGAATGAATAGAAGGAGCGCTCCCACTAACAATATTTGCAATGCTTTGGTCTCTAAGGAACATTCCATATGAAGTCTCAAGGAATTCAAGGGTGCGTTGTATACTGTATCACAAGGTCAGTCAATGCCTTGAGTTGAGCTGCCTTAGAAGAACTTATCGCTCCAAAATGATGTATTTGAGAAACAGGACTGAGAAGGGTTTACAACAATTTTTAATTTTTTTTTCAGTGTGAACCCAGATTGCTTTTTTTTTCCTGAAAAATTGCTACTAAGGCAATGTGCCAAGCTATAAAAATTACACATATTTATTTATTTCCTTGGCTAATTGTGGATGATCGTTTAGTAGCAGGTGAGTGAAAACTTGGCAATTATAGCTGGTACGTACATAAATAGTCACTAGAGCAGAAAGATGAGCATTTTTGAATGCTAAAAGTAAATGTCATGAAAATATGTGTCTCTAAATTAGCATCACTTGATTGACAGATGCTGTGCTTTCTTTAACTATACATTCTTACAAGTATAAGCCAATGAAAATGTATCCCGTCAAACTATTTATAAAGGGCGTTTCATGTATGCCGGGAAAGAGAATAAGTGACAGAAAGTATATAGGCCTGGGGAGTGACAGGGCTCCTACATCACATCCCTGTTCCTGTCGCGTGCTGTCAACAAACCTCAAGCAACAACTGACGAGATGCGCAGGTGTCCGATGGCTATTAGGGTAGAAAAAAATCGTGCTTATCTGTCAGCGCTGAGAAGCAGTTAGGGGAACGGCCTGTCAATTAAACAAGAGCTCATCTCCAGCAGCCTTAAGAAGAGGGGTCAGGAGAGACACCAGATATGTGTCAGTCCACAGAGGGAGGGAGAGGATGATTCAACAGCTTATAAGTCGAGCTATTTTTGAGGTGTTATGGGCAACATAGGTAAGATTTAGACCTAAAAACCGTACAAGAAATATATATGTATAAAAACTATACTGAAAATATTAATAAAGAAAAAATATGTCTCCACATAGCAGAAAATATTAACAGCTTATAATCCGGCTATTTCTGTGATATGATATGGGAAAAGTAGGTACAATTTGGACTTAAATAACTTTAAACAAACAAAAAATGTTCCGTTTATTAGGAGTCCTATTGTGTTTTTAAAGCAAGTTCAGAATACCAGAATGCCACATACAATTCCGACGTTCATACTTCACTAAACAGTAGAACATTTGTCCCATTTGAACAAACAACTGCATCACAATATGAACATTAGAAAAGCAAATTGTCACAGGGATGAGTTCACAAGTTAATATTTATCCAGATATTTATCCAAATTATTACAAAAACTTGCTCACAATTAACTTACTCATTGTTGTAGTTTCATATATGCCATAAAACCTTCCCACTGCAAACTGCACTGCTTGTAAGTGTCAAAGACTGACCACAGACTGTTCAACACCTTAGTCCTTACAGCATGTCAACAGAGCACTTTTGTGGGTGAAAATATCTGCAGGCTAAAACATATAGGTGAACGTGAATAGTTCAGTGAAGCATTATGGGAAAACTACAAAAAATAATCAATACATGCATCTTTTATCATGCTTGTTAACTTGTTTATGAGGTAAATTACGGCACACCACCAAATCAGCAGAGGAAAACCTATCCCTCATCGATCTAATTAAGAGGACCATAATAAATCCTCTCATACTTCACTCACTCCATTCGAAGATTTTAATTAGGCAGCTCAG
>CM076399.1:1507091-1625376 GCA_038363315.1 Mugilogobius chulae | reverse complement strand
CATAGAGACAGACAGGTCCCAGTGTTGTTACGGTGTGCAACAAAAAGTGAGACTCAGAGTTAAAATGCTGCTCAGTGTGTAAAAATGCTCTGTATTGTTCTAAAAAGTGTCAAGGTGAGCACTGGTCTACCCACAAAACCAAATGTAAGCCCTACATATGCGCTAGAGTTGGTAAAGAGGATAGGCTGTCTTCCAGTAGGCCAAACAACATGAAACCTAGTGAAAAAGATAAAATACCTTCTGTCAGAGAGTTAGTGGGGAGAAAATGCCTAATTAGATGTTTCTTAGACAACAAAATGGTTGAAGCACTTTGGGACTCTGGCTCACAGGTTTGTGCTATAGATGAGGTTTGGAAAGAAACTAATTTACCTGAGGTACCACTGAAAAATGTGAACGAGCTCCTTGACCCAAATGTACCTTTACATCTTGAGGCAGCAAATGGCACAGATATGCCATATGTGGGATGGTTAGAGGTCCCATTCAAACTTACCGCTAATGACTCTGAGCTACTCATACCAGTTCTAGTGCTTAAAGGTAACCAGCAGCGATGTCCAATTATTGGGTTTAACGTTATCGAGCACTTGGTTGTAGAGAGTTTAAAGGGCAGAACTGACTCTAGAGAAAAAGAGAAACTTTTGAAATCAGTTAAGTTAGCTTTCCCACAACTCAGAAAAAACAAAGCTACTACTTTCATAAAAGCTGTTAGTGTGGGACAGACACATGAGTACAATGTGAGAACAACAAATGAGAGAGTGACTGTACCAACCCATAGTTCAGTTTTTATTGAGTGTAGGGTGCAGGCAAAGACATTTAGAGAAGATGTCACACTGATTTTTGAACCTTGTGAAAATCCACAATGGCCCGATGGACTAGAGTTTTGTGACACTTTAGTTTCAGTGAAAGCAGGGTCCATTCCTAAGATCATTGTTAGTGTGCAGAACCCAACCAACCATGACATTATGCTCTCAGGCAGGACCACTATTGGTACTGTGCAGTCTGTGGGGTCTGTCTATCCAGCTAACATCTTCCAGAAGGACCTCCCGTCTGCTGTCGTCAATGAGATCCAAGTCCAGGACACTGCAAGATGCACCCCCACTAGCGAGCAATGGGATCCTCCGGTTGACCTGTCTCATCTGGATGAAGGTAAAAGAAAGACTGTTCAGCAGATGTTAAGAGAAGAGTCAGCTTCATTTTCAAAATCAGATGAGGACATTGGGTGTGTGACAAATCTGCAGATGGACATTTTGCTAAAAGACACAGAACCAGTCTCAAAAACCTACCTCTCTGTACCAAAGCCACTGTACAGGGAGATGAAAGACTACTTACAGGACTTGATTGCTCAGGGGTGGGTGGAAAAGTCTACTTCCTCTTACTCATCGCCTGTAGTCTGTGTAAGGAAAAAAGACGGTACATTGCGCTTATGCATCGATTATAGAGAACTGAACCGTAAAACACATCCAGACCGACACCCCATTCCCCGGGTTCAGGACGTGATGGACAGCCTGGGGGGAATACCATCTTTTCACTGCTGGACCAGGGTAAGGCGTATCACCAGGGGTTCATGTCAAAAGAGAGCAGACATCTAACCGCCTTCGTGACCCCCTGGGGCCTTTATGAATGGATTAGGATTCCGTTTGGCCTGATGAACGCCCCGGCTGCGTTTCAGCGGTGTATGGAGCAATGCCTGGAAGGACTGCGGGACGAGATATGTGTTCCCTATCTCGATGACATTCTTGTATTCAGCAGGACTTTTGATGATCACGTTGAGGACGTCAGGAGAGTTTTGAGACGACTAAGAGACAATGGAATAAAACTCAAACCCCGAAAGTGTGACATCTTTAAACCAGAAGTGAGGTATCTTGGCCGGATTGTTTCTGCTGAGGGAAGCAGGATGGACCCAGCAGATACAGCTGCTGTGAGAGCCCTGAAAAACAAGCAGCCAAGTACTGTAGGTGAGCTTAGAGCAATACTAGGACTGTTAAGCTATTACAGGCAATATATCAAAGGTTTCTCTTGCATTGCTAGTCCTTTGTATGATTTGCTAAAAGCTCCTTTAAACATGCAGACTCAGCAGAACACAAGAAAAAAATGGACAATGAGGAAAAACAACACTGTTCCTTCCAGTACGCCTATTCAGTGGAGTGATGTGCATCAGTCAGTGTTAGAGCAGCTGATTGACTGTTTAGTACAGCCTCCTGTTTTGGGTTTTCCTGATTTCACGCAACCATTTATCTTGCATACAGACGCTTCCAACCAGGGATTAGGCGCTGTATTGTATCAAAGACAGAATGGCAAACTACGTGTAATAGCCTATGGGTCAAGAACACTAACTGCAGCCGAGAAGAATTATAACTTGCATTCAGGCAAGCTAGAATTCTTAGCTCTTAAATGGGCAATCACAGATAAGTTTCGCGATTACTTGTACTATGCACCGTTCTTTACAGTATTTAGTGACAATAATCCGCTTACTTATATACTGTCAACTGCTAAGTTAAATGCAACAGGTTGCAGATGGGTTGCAGAACTAGCCGATTTTCATTTCACTGTAAAGTATCGCCCTGGCAGAGAGAACATAGATGCAGACAGTTTATCTAGGATGCCTCTAGACATGGAAACTTATATGAAGCAATGTTCAAAGGAAATGTCCTACGATGCTGTGAGTGCAGCTACTCAAGCAGTTGACCATCAGAATGAGTCTAGTGCAGCCTGGTCTATGGGTATTTCAGCTAAGTGTGCCACTGTTTCAATGAGCATGCCCATAGCTCCACTTACTATTACACAGATCAAACTAGACCAAGAGACTGATCCTATTATTGGACAGATCATTAGATTTAAACTGGCAGAAACAAAACCTTCGGGTCCAGAACTCAGACAGCTTAGTCCACAGGTCGTATGTCTTCTGAGAGAGTGGGATAAGCTACAGTTTAATGAAAGAGGTGTTTTGTACAGAAAAACAGCAAATAGAACACAACTTGTACTCCCTGAAAACACAGGTCAGTGGTGTTAACAGAACTACACAATGAGATGGGTCACCATGGGTGTAGACAGGACTCTTTCTTTGGTACGGGACCGTTTTTATTGGCCCTTCATGCAAAAGAAATAGAGGACTATGTCATGAGAAAGTGTGTGTGCCTTAAGACAAAAAAACTAGCCGTGAGACCAGAGCTCCGCTCACTAATATAGTCACCACTCAGCCTTTGAACTTGTTTCTGTTGATTTTTTGCACTTGGACAAATGTAAGGGGGGCTACGAATATATTCTTGTCATTGTTGATCATTTTACACGTTTTGCCCAGGCTTATGCCACAACCTCCAAGTCTGGTAAAACTGCTGCAGACAAAATCTTTAATGACTATGCGTTAAGTTTGGGTTCCCACTGAGGCTTCACCATGATCAGGGTGGTGAATTCGAGAACCAACTTTTTGCCCAACTGAAAGAGTATTGTGGTGTTACTGGCTCTAGGACAACTCCCTACCACCCCCAAGGGAATGGACAGGTCGAACGATTCAATCGGACCCTGATCCAGATGTTAAAAACACTGGACTGAGAAACAAAAGAGTAACTGGAAAGACTCCTAAACAACTGATTTTGCCTACAACTGTACCAAAAGTGAGGTGACAGGGTTCTCTCCCTTTTATTTGCTTTATGGTCGGTCACCACGGTTACCAGTGGACATGTTGTTTAGTTTGACCCCAACCAAGATCTGAGTGACAGTGATCATCAGAGTTACATGCAAAAATGGAAACGGGGAATGAAAGATGCCTATGAGGTAACACGTTGAAATGCAAACAAAGCTGCTGTTAGGAGCAAGAGACTGTATGACTGTAAACTCAGATATTCCACTTTGTTACCTGGTGATCGCGTCTTAGTCAGAAATTTGACTCCACGTGGGGGTCCAGGTAAACTGAGAAAGGCCACTGGGAAGATGTTGTGCATACAGTGGTTCGTCAAGTGAGTGAAGACATTCCTGTTTATGAACTGAGACCTGAGAGAGGAAAAGGTAGATCCAGAACCTTGCATCGTAATTGTTGCTTCCATGTGATCACTTGCCATTAGAGAACTCATTGCAACGCAAGAGAAAGACCTCTACAAGACAGGCAGAGACAACACCAGAAATCATCCAGTCAGATGAAGATGATGACGAGGACGAGTATTATCCAGTGCCATGCCACCAAAACACTCAGCCTGTGTCTTTGCCACCACAAGAAAGAGCCACTTCTCCTGATGACCACCAGACTGCAGATGTAATGCCAGAGACTGAGGCTGTAGAAGAGGACCATCCACCAGAGGACATTGTTGACCAGGAAGAAGACCCGCCTGTAGAGAACTTCACCCACCACCTTCTCCTGTCCACAGTAATCCTGGTGATGAAGAAATTCCACGACCGAGACGTGAGCACAGAAAACCAAAGTTGTTCACCTATGATAAACTTGGTTCGCCGTCTTGTCACAATATTATGACATTTCCTTATTACGCAGAGCAAAACTTGCCTTGGTTGTACGGTGTACATCCTTATTATTTCCAAGAGTTTTATGGACAGTGTTAATGCCTTTACATTTATTTTTTTTATTTACTTACCAGATGTGGGGTTCATGTACTTACATTTGACTCACGGTGACATATTGATTTTTGGGATCATTCATAATTTTTTCAAGACTGTTCTTACAGTTATTCACAAGTTGCAGGCTGTGGTAATAACATATATGCCTGTGTTTGAGTTTTACATAGAACGCACAGGGTATTATGCACTTAGAGTGACAATGGACACTTAACACTGACTATTGGTGAGTTTCTACTCAAAACAGAATGTATAAAAGAGTTCCAGTCTGTACACTATTTGAGTTTGAAGTATGCACTTCTTGTTTTGGAGCAAGGTAATAGGTTATGAAGATGGTATTTACCTATTCATTTATGTTGTTCAGATGCTGATGTTGGGGACAACATCTATTTTGAGGGGGAGTATGTGACAGGTCAAAAAAGTGATTTATACATTTAAAAAGTTAAAACTATTGCTAAAAACATTTCATTTATTATTTCATTTATGCATTGGTTCATATTAAAAACACAATTTATGTTGCATTAAAATATAAATACTTAAAGTATGTATTTTACAACATTTACAAGGGTTGTTCCCATTGGTTAGCAGGGATGTGTGTAATGCGCCTGCGCAAAACTGGCTCGTTGTTCTTTTTGAAATAAAATGAAAGCGTGTGGACGTGAAATGTCTCTGTCCCGATTTTTCACTCAAAAAGCACCACGTACCTCTCACAAACCATTGGAGCAGAGGGCGCAACATAGACTCATGGTTTGTGTTTCCCTCTGAAAGAATCTAAACATAAATGTGGAAAAATCCGCCATAATTTGCGGTAATTTGTGTGATCAGATCTGAGACGTCTTCATTCATCTGATGTTTCTCCTCGTAACTAACCTAATATGTGTCCCATTGACACCAAATAAAGATTGGCTAAGAGCTGATGAATTGTAGAACATGTTCCTCATTTGAAACGGTTTCAGTTTTTGATTTTGTGCTGTGTGTTAAGAATCATCAGGTACATGTGTCATGATCAGACTTTAGCTTGGCCTGCTGCCCCCAGAGCAGTCGGTGCCCTACGTGCTCTGTGGATGTGTGTATTGGGGGGCGGCACTGCATAGCAGAGACTTCTTTTGGCCTTAGCAAACATTCCGAATCAAAGACGTAGATCTAAAATCTACAAAAGAGACAGAGAAAGTGGATTTATGCTTCAGATTCTTTGGATTTATTTAATTTTTAGCTTGTTTTCTGTGGTTTGTGGAGAGACACAGGTTTTGGCAGTGAACATCATACTGTATATGTCAGTACATTCTGCAGATGAGATGTGACTCTGGGGCAGTGATGTCATTATGGGAAAAAAAGTTGCGGACACAGCATAACTGTGGAGACGCCAAACCAGAGTTTTGAAATCTTTTCACTCTGGGACCTGGTTTCAGAAAGATTAGTTTTCAGTGTCCTGAAACTCCTGCTTCATGTGGATGATGTGTGGTTTAGGACAAATCTTTGTTCTGAAACGCCTGAGCTTGGCTTCATGTGGACAAGGCATGAGTTACTTGTATTGATTTCAACAGGCAGTAGGTTGTAAGCCTAAGCATGGAACTTTTTGCTTTACATTTTGATGAAGATGGAAGACGCCAGTGAGAGGCAGTAAGAAATCCAAAGAACTGGAATCCCTCTGAGTTGTTACAGATTTGCAGTGAACACTTTAAACAAGGTAAGTCAATGCTAATGAAATTGAGAATGAGAAGTTAAAAAAAAAAAAAGAAATGCTACTGAATGAAAATTTGAAACAACCTGCATCATGTTTGACTAACACTAGCCTCACATGATATACAGCCACGTGACTGAAAACCAAACTCTTGTAGCTTTTAAATCTGCTGTAGTGCGAGACAAAACCCTGTCTACCACAGAATCGAACAAATCATGAGTGCAAATGGTCAATAGGAAGTTTAAAATGAGTTATTTCTGTTTGTTTACATTTTAAGAATCACCTTTAAATGTAATCATATTTGTTTTGCTGAAAACCTTAGCCTGGCATGTGCCCATTAAGAACCTGAAAATGCATATTATGTCTCATTTAAAGCTGCAGAACATAGACAAATGTACTGTACAAAGGAGACACTGAGCAGGCTTGTTCTGGGACAGCACACAGGACAAGAACAGCAGCACCATTAAAGCCTGCTTGTGTTCGACTGTGGCCAAAACAAATGAGAAAAGACACTTGAGAAAACAGTGTGTCCCGCGGCCTGCCCGGAGGAGAAACACTGTCTCTCTGATTCAAACGGGATTACAACACAGTTTGTCTGACGGGCTCCATTTATCACAGTGAAGGAGCCGAGCCGAGGAGTTCACACAGCAGAAGGAGAGTGCAGTCTGCAGAACACTTACCGGGACAGAAAGTGCACTATTAACGCTTTAAGAATAGAACCTGTGTGACCAGAGACCTCAAGATAGGACTGGACAGTTTTTAAGGGAGACCTAATGTGTTTCCCCCCAATGCATTTAGCAATAGAATATGACTTATAAAGATTAATTGTTTTAAAACAACCACCTGAGACTCTCAGACCAAAATTAGTCTTGAATAAAATGGTATTTTTGTATACGTCTGTCTAAATCAAAAATACAAATCTGTGTCTTTTTTCAACGGAAAAGCTGCTTCTTTATGTACGTACATGTTTTTATATTATGACATAAAACACAAGGGCTGTCGGCAGAGAGGGCGGACCCCCCCCTCTGAACACAACAAGCATGACAGAAAACGTAGTTCCTTAATTTAAATAATTTACTCTTTTAAGTCCAGCGGCATTATCATTTTGCTTGAAACTTCCAAACTTATGAAACTTTACATGAACAGAATCAGGAGTCTGGAAACAGAGTCTGAAATGATTAGGTGCAAAATTGCTACTTGATAGTTACATAATTCTGTATTTTGAGCCATTTGACGCATTGGGTTGGCTTTTTCATTGTTTCCAGTAATAAATATGGCAGCTCCCCCGCCTCCTTCAAAACACATAACACATGAGAAAATTCATAAATAAATAATACAATTACTGTTTTCTGCTGTAGAGTCTACAAAAATCCACTGACCACAAAAGAGGAAGTTTGTGCTTTTTTTTACTTGAAACTTGCTCATTTGCGTAAAAAAAATGCCACAAAATGACTCGGAACAGGCTCCATTGCTATTTAACAACATCATATACTGTATGCAGCGTAGCAGCCAAAAAAGTTGTCAATATTTAGCTTCACAAATTAAGTTAAAATCTAGTCTTAATCTTGTCTCGTCTTCTGAAAAGATTCATCCACTCCTAATATTTAGCAGGTCAACATTCACGAAACACAATTATACTTTCATCAGTGGTCTGTACATTTTCTCATGGAGCTTACACATTTCCTTCTTAATATTCCTATCGTACAACTCATCGTCCGGTCTGCCTTGCTGCCTTTCCAAAGAACTGGATCTATTTGGATTCCGATTGGACAAAACCTCAGGAGAAAATCAAGCCTTTTGCCCTCGCGCTCTCACAACACGCACACATTTTTCATCCGTCTTAAACCGCAGATTGACAGTATCTATTGCATTTGTGCATTCATATATTCGGTTCGATCATATAGGGAGAATGCACCTCTATTATTTCCCAGATGGAATGGCATGTTGAACTGGCTGACCCTCATATTGATGCAAATACGTCAGAAGTGCACATATTTGCTACTTTGCGACGAATGCTTAGAAAAGAAGAAGGGATAGGAAATGAAAAGGAGCGTATCAGATAAAGGATGTTCACTTGGGTTGTAAAAAAGTGGAATATTCTTGGAAATGTTGCTACTATGGCTGTAAAGTTGCTTTGTAGATTAATTTGTCGATGGAGTTATCAAATATGTTGATCTTTTCTGCAGATTGAGGCATGTGATTCCACCATAGGCACTTTTAAGATTGAATCAGTCTTTATTTGAGTACATGTGAATTATTTTTATAGTAACTAATCTCAACAAACTAGAATTCATAAAACGAAAGTTACACATGCTATGTCACAGTCTGATTATAAGGCTGCGTTGGAGCCCTTTTGCAGATTCAAGCTTCTAAAACTCATTGAGAGTAACTTTTTTTCATAACGCATGTTGATGTCTGATGTAGTAAATGAACTTAAAGACTAGCAGCCGATCTTGCCCTTTGTCCTAACCGTCTTAGCCTCGGTCTTAATTATTCCTCTGTTGGCCACTAGTGGCTCTCTCCAAGCTCTATACACTGTCAGTATAGAACAGGGGTGTCAAGCTCATTTTGACAAAGAGCCACATTGGCATCGGGGTTGTTTCCAAGGGCCGGTTGTAACTGAAATGAACCTTATTAATCTTTGACATACTACAAATAATAGTTGTATTTGGTAATTGTATAATTAATTGGAATGACAACAACTGAATATACATCTGCATTAGTCTGAAAAATGACTTATACTCTTTAAGTTTCAGACCAATTTGTTTTTTGAATGAGGTGGAGGGCCGCATCTGGCCCCGGGCCTTGAGTTTGCACCTGTGGTATAGAAGGTGTGGCTCCAGCCAGATGTGAGGGTGCGTTTTTTTCATTGAACTGACACATGCTCACGCCTGTGACAAGTGAGCAGCTGCTTTAGGATCACAGGCAAAAGTGAACTGTAGCAGCAGCTTCAGTTTGGAAAAAAAACTGTAATAATAAAAAATCTATTTACTAAACATTCATTGCTGTGCTTCCAGGTCTCGAGCCTTTGGAACTGGTGGGGATGGATTTGCTGGGTAAGCTCACAAAAAACAATGGTGGCTACCAGTACATGTGTGTAATGGTAGATTATTTCACCAAATGGCCTGAGGCATACCACTCAAAAGCAAAAGTGCAGTCGAGGTGGCAAATTGTATTATAGACTTTTTACAATTTTGGTGCACCTAAAAGAATGCTGACAGACCAGGGATCTGGATTCTGCATCAAAGTATGTAATAGTCTTGATTATTTTTATTCAGATTACTTGAACTCACGCACACTGTTTATTCAGATTAACTATGATTTATGCGACAAGCTGGGCATAAAAAGAAGTTTGTGCAGCCTCTACCACCCCCAGACTCATGGGCTAGCTGAAAAACTCAATGGCACAATCCAGAAGTATGCATATGTTCCATTACAATACACACTCCTGTGAACTCTGACATTTAACAACTCAACACACACCCTATTACCTCATGTATGGCAGAGAAGCGAGGTATTTGTCAGAAATTCCGGAAAAATACCAGGTAATTTGCACTTTTTACATTATCTTACTTCTTTGTATATGTGTTATTTATTCTCTGGTTTATAGATCTCAAAAGCAAGAGAGGAGTCCCTCCTTGAAAACCAAACTCCCTGCGATGGTCTCCAAAACATACAAACCACCTACAAAAAAGTCAAAGAAAACATCATCAGTCACAAGAAAAAGTCAGAAAACGCAAACTTCAAATAGGGCAGGACGGCCACTTTGAAGAAATGTTCAACAAGAACAAAGAAAGGGTGGAAAACTTGAGAGTGAAATGCTGGGGCCCTTTAAGGTAACCATACTGGAAGCAAGTACGCCACCATCAGGCAAGGAAACATCATCAAAAGAGTCAACATTGACCTTTAACAGGCTTTCAGGAGCCAGAGAAGAGGATTCCAGCAAGACTGAAAAAGCGGCTGGAGTCTTCTCTTTCCGGTCCACACCAGCTCCCTCGCCTCAGCCCGCTCACACCAGCTGCCTCAGCCTCAGCCCGCTCCACACCAGCTGCCTCAGCCTCAGCCCGCTCCACACCAGCTCCCTCAGCCTCAGACCGCTCCACACCAGCTCCCTCAGCCTCAGCCCGCTCCACACCAGCTGCCTCAGCCTCAGCCCGCTCCACACCAGCTCCCTCAGCCCGCTCCACACCAGCTGCCTCAGCCTCAGCCCGCTCCACACCAGCTCCCTCAGCCTCAGACCGCTCCACACCAGCTCCCTCAGCCTCAGACCGCTCCACACCAGCTGCCTCAGCCTCAGACCGCTCCACACCAGCTGCCTCAGCCTCAGACCGCTCCACACCAGCTGCCTCAGCCTCAGACCGCTCCACACCAGCTGCCTCAGCCTCAGCCCGCTCCACAGCCTCAGCCCGCTCCACACCAGCTGCCTCAGCGTCAGTCTAGAAGGCGCACTAAATCTAGAGCTCTGGCTTTTGATTCCCCAGAGCAGTGTAAGTAACTTCCAAGAATGCACAAGCATGACTCTGAATGTCTAAATGTAATATTTGTGTGTGTTATTCTTATACAGTACTTAAAAAGTCTGGTCTGGGAGAATCAAACATATGCTCAGAGCCAAAACTGGCAGCTATCGAATATTCTCTGAGGATTTGTACACTCTAGCTCCAAGTAATGAACTAGGCAGTGAGGTAATGTTGAGATCTAGATATAGCCTAATGAAATCTAGCTATAGAAATCTAGATGTACACACATAATGGATACTGTATATCTTTCATTTAGGTATTGAATGGTTACCTGTATACACTGGCCAAAAAGACTGGAGCCTTCCTGCTGGATTCATTACACTTACAGAGGTCTGGGAAGGGCGCACCAAACACAAGGTTTGATTCATACTAACTAAGACATTTAACTCATGACATTTTCTCTATTTTCAATAATGTGTGTTATTGCAGCTTGATCTATTCAAATATAATATAGTGTTTGGTGCTGTTTGCCATTTGAGGCACTGGACATTGTTGGTAAGCAAGTAATTAATAGTTGCAACAATGTTTATTTTTAAGCATTATATTTTTATAGGTCATGTACATGAAAGAAAACCGGGCCTTCTATGTTGACCCCTTTGGGGCGACCAAGGCCCAGATTAAAAAGTTTGAGGAAGTCACAAGGCAAGTTGACTTTCTTAGACTGACGCATTGGCCACATTCCAAATTCTTGCAATCACTAAATAGGTTACTGTCACCATTATGCCTGTCCAAAAACCGATGTAGCATTAGTTTTTCCATCTGGTGCAATAATAAGTTATATTTTGTGTGGTGGGTAAAGTTGAAATAGCATTTGACATTGAGAGCATGCCATCTGCAAGAAGTGTTTATTATTATTATTTTTTTAGTTTGTTTGTGGAATGTCACGTCACCGGTCACGCCCACACCAGTCTGAAGCGTTGTGTGTTGATAATATTGCCCCCAGTTAACAGAGCCCCCAGAAGAACTGTAACACCGGTCGAGGTTGGGAAGCGCCAATAACAATACATAAAAAGCTCACAACTGATTACTGTATATTTTATAGCTCTCTTATTGGTTGAATTTGCAGGTTATTGGGCTAAGTGGCACTATGTTTCCACAAAGCACTGAGAGGCTAAAAAATAAAAAATTTAGAAGATCCTCAGTAGATGGCCCGTACCCTGGTTTTGTCCCCTGGCTTGGTGGTTGGGGTCCCATGCTATATGTACAATAGTTTTACCAATAACATGTTTATGGTTAGTCTTTTTAAGGCTACTGTCTGGACAATATCGTCATGACTTGTCATTCAATGTGCTGTGTTTTAAACGGGAGCAAAACACTTCATGTCCCTCATTTGGATTTCAGGCTTCTCCCAGGTCACATGAGTAAAACCCAGCAATTGTCGCTTGTCTAAATGTCTAAACATGTCTAAAAGTTGAGTCCTCTTGTAAAGCTTCATCTTTGACTATGGAATGGAACCTTTTTTTTTTCATCCTACAACTTGTCGACACTCATTTATTATTTACAAGCAAATTGTGGAGAGGAGCCCTGCCCACAGCTCCGCACACTGCTGACACGGCACTACACAGATTATCCAGGATTAGATTGGATCTGCCGCACAACCAAAGGTATAATTGGAAATACATTGGAACAGGGTGAACTACAAGCCCCACACCTGCTGAGTGAAGAGAGGAGACAAAAGGCCAAACGGACAGATTAGGATGTCACAAAGCCAACCTGGGCAAGCTCACTGGCGGTCTGTGATCTATTTTGTGGGTATTACTTTCAATTAGCACCTACTATTTTGTGGGAGTGTTGCATTCGATTTAATACTGGGATCAAATATCAGCGTCATTCCGTGAATTTTTGCTGGATTGGGTCTTTATTGGTCAACCAACAACACCACTGGAGTTAATCTAGAAAATAAAAGTAAGAACACGGGTTTGTTTAATTGATGAGACAGAGGCAGAAGTTTGCAAAAGTTTGGTTACAGTTAAAAGGTTTGATCATGACGTATTTGATAAGTTTCAACTACACCAAGTTGCAGTCCAAAGTCCATCAGTTTGGGACCAGCCCTTGACACATTATCCAGCACATATCATGTCACAAGCAGACAGTCCAGGCTTTATAGCTAATTTTGAACATTATTCACAGCTCCACAAAAAACTCTGGATCATATATCAAATGAGACCTACAAGTGTCTAATTTCAATTAAAAAAAAAAAGTTTGTCTACATTAATCCGTTCCCTTTTTATAGGCATTTGAAACAGCTCTTTTTCATTCGATATTAGTGTTTGGCAAACCTTTGAGATAACGTCCTTTTTCTAATACAAACTTCATGTCCATGTTTAGTCTTGACCTGTCTATACTTTGTCAATTTTTCCGTGATTATTTCAGTAATAAATTAGTGGAGAACTTGTTTCAGCCTACAGCACATAGCGCTTGTGACCGAACAGAAATAACTCTATATAGCAACTGACCTTTCACCGAGCCCGCCCCAAAACGGCTATTGTCCAATCAAACATCGTAGCAATCGTTGCTATGTAAATAGGCCCGTCAAATCTTGAGCAAGATGGTGAAGCGATGCGCCTGCGGTTTAGGTAAATCGGACCGCAGATACCCCAAATATTGACCGGAGGAGTTGTGTTCTTTCCCTTTCCAAAGACGAAAACAACTGGACAGTGCCTACAATGGATTAAACAGTGCGGGCGGCTCGGGCAGCTCCAACCGGCTAAATATATCAAACAAATGTCTGCTCAAAGGTAAAACTAATGTTTAACTATAGCTATGGACTTACTGTGTTGTTAGATCTAGAGGCAAGACCACAAACTAGATCAAAGTTTACCACGACAAGGATATAACTGCAGAAGTTACGCTCTAAGCTGCTAAGTTTAGCAAGCCCTTAGCTTTAGCCAACACAGCCTCCTAAATGAACAATATTCTTGCAAAAGAGAAAAATAGACCTTAACATATGAAAGTGAACTTACCCGGCATTGCAAGAGCAGGACAAGGTTGTGCTTGTTGTATTTGAGGTAACGTTAAAAATCATGGGTTTCTCTGATGTAGCTTGAGACCAGTAGCATTAGCCTCCATGGAGTTATCCCCTCTCTTGTGTATTTTAATGTTTTGAATAAATCCCTCCGCTGCAAGTGAACCCTTTTGCCTCGATCTAGAGGATATTGAGGAAAAATTGCTTTTAAAAAGTCACTAGCGTGAACAGGTGTAACTTCTTTCTGTCATTGAAGTCTATGGCATGCTGTCATATTTGACGGGCGTAGCAACAGTAACAAAGGGGGCGGGGCTCGGCGAAAGGTCAATTGGAATAGGTCTTCTGCATTTGATCGTCATGCACTATAGATAAGCGTCTGCAGAAATCTTATATATTTTTTTTCCTGATTCACAACACTTCCACCTGAGCTCGCTTTGCTCCTCATCCTCCCAAACTGGTGTGCGGTGCTTCCAGCTGAGCGCTCTTAGCCCCTCACACACGTTTGATGGATTAACCTGACGGCCTCATGTAAACACATCCTTCTTGCCTCTGATTTGTGCCGCGGTTTGTCCTGTCATAACAAAATGGCCGCTGTGACATATGGGCGGCGCAGAGACTGATGCCGGTGTCATGTCGGTCAAATCAGGGCCGCGGCTTTCGGTGAGAGCTTAATGTCACCTGTTTTTTTTTTTTTTTTTCAAGAATAGACAAGGCAGCCAGTGACAATAGAAAAGCATAAGTAAGAGAATAATTTAGGATTAGCGCTAGAAGGAGTTGTGATCTGAACAGTTTTAATATTGGATCAAAGTGCTTAATTGTGTTGCCAAATGAAGAAATGAGAGTCGGTGTTCAATTAACTTAAGTGCATTTTTACAACAAGTAAGGATTAAACATGAAGGAGTCATGCATTATACAGATCTAACATATGACACAGAGTATGTGTATTAGAAAAGTAAAAGTATTATTATATAAGTGGTAGGGCTGTCAGTTTTATTGATTAACGCAAAACTATTTCAACTGCGATAATTTTTTTGAGGCAAATTAATGGCATGCTTATTTTCCCTTGAAGCGTTCCAATGACGCAAGAAAAAAAAAACGATGCACAAGCAGAAAGAGACCCAGTCAAGGCTCTACTGGATCACTTTTGTAAACTTTGGTAATGTTTCCACTTAGTTGCACGACTGTCTGAGCGAGATGTGTTTGTTTACCTCGGCTCCGTAATGTGCAGCTCGATCAGCTGATGAGGAGGAGGCTGTTTCTTGAGGCTCGGTACGTGTTTCCATCTTCCAGTGTCTCACTAAAGTCACAATCCGCGGTCATTAAATATGATGTTTGTCCACTTAGGTTGTTGAAACGATCCAATATCCAGAATAGTCTTTCAAAACTCTGGCAAAAACGTTTAAAGTTCTTCTTTTGGCTCCGCTAGCTAGCGGTAAAGCTCCGCTAGTTCTAACTCACACTTCCTCTGAATCCTTCACAATAAAAGCCTCATAATCTCCAGCAGCAGAAAGAGCTTTATTGTGAAAGAGCAGTGTAAAAATGCTTATAATGAGGGAGACATGCTAATACCACAATTTGGCCTAATGTTTTGGCCTACAAACCATTATTTTACACTTCAAGAGAGTAATACATTCTACAATTAAAGACTCAATAAACAGGAATGAAAGCTAAATATGTTATTAGAATGCAAAATACATAAAAAAACAAACAAAAAAAACATTTAATTAAATGAGATTGTTCATTCATTCATTCATTTTCTACCGCTTAATCCCGTTAGGGGTCGCGGGTGACTGGAGCCTATCCCAGTGACTTTGGGCCTTAGGCGGGGAACACCCTGGACAGTGGCCAACTTGCCGCAGGGTTAGACAGACAACCATTCACTCTCTCATTCACTCACTAAGGGAAATTTACAGTGAGATTGATCGCGAGTTAACTCAAGACAATCATGCGATTAATCGTAATTCAAAATTTTAATCGCTTGACGGGAAAAGTTTTATTTAATTGTGTGTTTCTTACTTACAGTCTAAACTCAGGCGTGTATTTCTGTGTTTTCAATTTGTCAACTAAATATAAATCGATTCACAATGAATCTAAATTATTATTAACATTGACCATGGATCATTCTCCAATCAAATAGCTGTTTTCTATGGTTTGGACCATGGTTTGGACAGAGTGCTTCAAAATTTAACTAGATTAAAAGGAAGTATGATTGTATAGGTAAACCAAACAACCTATAATGAAATGTATCAGAGCCAATCGGCAGCATTTATGCAGTGAGAGTGCAATATCGGCTAAGCAATAAATCGGTCGGGCCCTAAAGCACGGCTCTGTGTTGCAAAGATCTGTACACAGTTCTTGGAAGCTGCAAACATCCCAGTTGTTGCATGGTCAGCAGCCTCACCAGACATGTGACCCATTGAGCATGTTTGGGATGCTCTGGATCTGTGTATACAACAGCGTGTTCCAATTTCTGCTAATATCCAGAACCAACATTCCACAGGCTATATTCCACAACCTGATCCACTCTGTGAAGGAGATGTGTCTAAGGTGCTAAGGTCCTAGTGATGGGCCAAATGAGTCAAGACATGTATAGAGGACTGGAAGTGGCGCTTGTGTCGAGCCTCGTCAACATATGTGCCAGTTTAAGTAAGATCACATGAACAACAAATCTACTGTGGCTTAACTACTGTATATAAGTGGTGTTGTGCTGGGCAAAAGTTCGCAGGATTGAAACTCATGTCTGTAACTTATAATTTTTGTTTCTCTTAATTTATTATTGCAAGTAGAGGCAAAACATTTTACGAGTTTATGTGCTTCTTTAAAGGGAAATATTTCATATGTGTATGCAAAGTAAATAAAAAGGCATCTAGTGTAAGTAATACGTTTTAAGCTTGTGACACCCTAACAGTATTGAGCCCAGTGACTGCAGTGCAATTATTAAACCACTTGATGGTGCTATAGAATGCACCAACACAGTGCCTACACTGGGTCGACCCAGTTTATAAAATGGGTTCCACTCAGACGTTGACACATCATCTATCCATCACTAACACCTGTGCAATAATCAGCATCGTGATGTGACACACCTCTGAGCTGGGATGGATTATGTCGGCAAAGAAGAAGTGCTCACTCTGACAGATTTAGACAGATTTGAAAATAATTTGAGCGAAATGAAATGTTCATTTTGTGTTCGTAGAAACAGTTTAAGATCTTTGAGTTCATCTGATGAAAATGGGAGCAACAACAAAGCGTTTCTATTTGTTCAGTGTATTTTCTACCGTATCTTACATTAGCTTCTGAAGGTCGACCGGCGGAGATGCTCAAGAGTTTCATTACCACAAATCTATTCTGCTCCATTAAAATGAAAGTCTGCAGACCTGCGCTGACCCTGGAGACAAAGCAGGTCAAGTCTTTTACTTAAGCCCACTTCCAGGAATGAATTGATCAAGTGTCTATTCAATCAATGAATCCCCCTGGGACTGGAGCAGAGATATACAGCCATTACACTTCATACTGAATGGAAGTCAGGCACAGTTCTTTATCTAGGTCAAAAGGTCATATGGATTCGTATTGACTTTTAAACAAAACTGAATAATCTATACTGCGGTGGCTCAGTAGATAAAGGCCTTTACATTTTAATCCGAAGACTGATACATTACTGCTTAGTCTGGGTTACTGATGTTAGGGGCCATTAGAAAGCACAGTTGCTTGTTTGATTGACTCTTTGTGTATTTAACCTCAAGGTTGCTGTTGATGGTATTGCAAACATTTTTGAATCCACTAGGCCACTGAGGTTGTCACAGGTAATGAAAAATCAGATTGTAATTGAAAGTATTGATCTTTATTTAACCATAAGAGTAAAACCTATTGTAATTTTTAGCCGTAGGGAAAACTGCATTGCTTTTTACTTCTTCAAAACCATGTGACATTACACTATTGGGGGTTGTTCGCTCCATGGGAGGCGATTACTTTCTCTGTGATTAAACAAATCAGTTTGTCAAGGAAGTTAAGTGTAAAACATGTACAGCGATCACTGCCATTTCTGTGCTTAGAATATAAGTTCATATTTTAGTCGAGGAGAACATAGCTTGGGTTGCTTCTTCTCTGCATTAAACCCGCACATGTCCAATTGGCCAAAGTGTCTGCTACACCAGAATGGGTGAATAATGACTTGAAAGCCGCATCAGACTGCTGCGGTCTCCGAGATAAATAGATTTCTTGCTAATGCTTTCGACAGACTTGCTCTATACCTGCACCGAACTGGCATTCAGTTGTACACTCAGAGTAACCGCTGAGGCAACTCTATCGAAAACTTGCAAGGGTATTCATAATAAAAGATAAAATCACATATACAGGACAAATGTTTTGTTTGTTTGCAATGTGTATACAATCATTTTGAGCGTTAGAAGAAAAAAACTCACTGTTTAACAGAGAATGTCCTGTTTGTGTTGACGTCTACTAGGGGTTGCATGACTACTGAATTTTAGTAGTCGACTAGTCGAGAGCGTTAGTCGCGTCGACTTCGACTAGTCGATGACGTCATTAACAAAAACAAAGATCCAAAGGCACGATGATTTTGCCTGGGTAATTGTGAGAAACAGCTTACAGTATTTATACTGACCATATCATTAGAAAACATTGGACGTCCTAATGCCTTGTAATAAAGCTGAACGTAGGCACTTTGATTTTACATAAAAGAAGAAAAAAAGAAAAGCTAAATAAGCCTATTTGTGCGAGTGCGAGGGGCGGAGGCTCTGACCGCGGCTTGGATCCAGTCTGTCCACACTCACACTCTGAGCTGTGGCACGTTTGGTCAGTGCGTTTTTAACAGTGAGGGAAACACAAATCCACCTGAAGCCCTGGTTCCACACACATCACTCATCACTCTTTTCCCCTCCTCTCCTTCTCCCACAAACTGCGTTGTAAAACTTTTTAAGACCAAAGACCAGTGTAGATCCGCAGACTCGGATCCAGGCGGACGATGTGCGCTTGGAGGCGGCTGGCCAAGGCGCGTTGGAGCGAACGGTCCGAGAGCTTTGAGCCGGGCTATACAACGCGCTCAGCTAGACAAAGCGTTTTGGGACGGACAGTTCGTGCGCTATTGGAGTGGAGCCGGCAGGGGTAGTCTACAGCGCGCTCCAGTGTGCCAAAGCGAAGGGACAAAGCATCCCGGGGCGGAAAAACACCGCGGGGAGAGACATAGAACGGGCGGGGGAAAAAATCGGATGAGTTGCTTACATTTATGTGTTAGAAATACGTTTTTTCTTAGGCCAACCTTTGATTTAATTATTATTCGACTAGTCGACTACCTCTCAAAGTAGTCATGGGGAACCTTTATAGTCGACTAGTTAGTGCAAGCCCTGATGTCTACTGCACAGTTTTGTCCAATAAAAGTGTCTGATTGCAAATAACAATTTGACTCATTGCTCAAACACGTGAGTTGTGGGTCTGACAGTGAGACTGCCACTATGATGAGAATTAGAAACGCTGGGAAACCAAATATATATAAAAAAAAAACTTGGTTAAAAGTGAGATTTCATTTTGCCGCATCTATAGCAAAATCTTATTTAAACACAATTGCACAAGTGCTCCAACTCCACTCATTCATTTGTGTTTGAAGAACATATTTGTTTTTCATAGGATACTTTTGAGAGTTAAGCTACGGTCACAATGACCCGTACGAACTGCTACGACCTCTCTGCGAACGATTTTTTTCTAATTTCCTACGTCATTCTTGAGGCGTTGTTACGAAAAACAGCGCTCGTAGCTCGTTCGTAAGTTCGTAGACAGGTCGATGGTCTTGTTAAAGATTTTCTACGACCAGTCTACGAACGCAGAGACTAAAGCCTGTATAATGTGCCTGAGCGGCAGAGTCAAAGTGGAGAGAGACGCGCTCTGGAGACTGCGCATCTCTTGAGGCGCAGTTTTAGCCTGTAGGAGGGATCTGTATGAAAGCCCACGGGCCTGGAGCACGCGACGGAAATGTAGCTAGCTTTAAACACGGAAAGGAACGGACAAGGAGCGCACGGGAGGACAGGTCAAGGAGCCCACGGAGGGGACCGGACAAGGCGCACGGAGACAGGACGGAGCGCGCAGGGGGCCCGGACCCAGAGCGCGGGGACCAGACCCGGAGCGTGAAGGAATGAGATCGCTTGAAACACGGCCGGACCGGACCAGGAGCGCACGGAGAGGAACGGACCCGAGCGTATCGCTTGAAACACGGCCGGACCGGACCAGGAGCGCACGGGGAAAACGCAAATCGCCTGGAGATGGACACAACCACGGGGAGGACACCTGTAACAGACGTAGACATTTGGACAACTTCTGCTCGCTGGCGGTGGAATATAACTTTTTTATATGAACACAATGATGTCAGTGGATTAGTCTTCAGCATCCGTCTTCGCTTTGGGAGTTTTGGCGTCTCCTCTGCAATACTCAGGTAAGAAAACAAAGCGGTTTTGATGTTTTTACGGAGGCTGACTTTGTGTTTGTTGTGTTTCGAGTGAGAGAGACAAACGATCAGAACAGATTTCAGACAAAGCCTACAGAATATAGCGATTCATAAGCATATTTGTGTTTTGCTGGTGTGCAATTAGGTTATTGCTATTCTGGTACGGTTTACGAAAGGTTTAATAGCTAGAAACAACTTGATAAAGGCTTGAGTTGGACGCAGGGACATCGCGCAGCTCCCGTGCGATACAAAATAGATGTAGGATTACCGCAAAGACGCATTAAACAAGCTTTATGGCACACGCAAGGATGCCGTACGGCTTCATTACCCCAAGAATGTCGTGAGTTGTTGGTGAGAGCTGGAAGTCTGCCGTAAGAAGACTGTAGGAAAACAGTTTCACTCCACGAGCCACGTACGAACTCCAGATTTCGTACGACCTGTAAGATTCGTACGACCATTTTATTCGTACGGGTCATTGTGACCGTAGCTTTAAGTGTTGAAGATAGTTTGAAATAAATTAAGCTTTTCAGTTGCTCGCACACATTTACACATAAACATAAAGAGATACTACTGTGATATTATTTGATTTTATAATCCTTAAAGTCATTGGCTTGTTATATTAAACACATCTTTTTGTATTGTTTAACTGAACTTCATCTGACCTGGAAATTCATACTGAGGTTCAAACTCTCTTTGACATAATGAATGGGAATTGAGGGAACTTTTGGGAGGACGATGTGTGTCTCTTAGCAGGCTGACCAGAGTGGGGAATGGAAGGAAGTTGGTCTACAGAGACGGAGACATGCTGATAGCTGCAGAATGAAACTTGAGAAACTGGGAGGAACCACACAAACATCCTACATTTGCATATTCTATTTGCGTCTTAATTGGGTCAAAGGTAAGGCAAGCGGCCAGATTTTTCACACTACGCCTGGCAGTAAGTCTTGCGTTATGGAAGCTACCAGTGAAAGGCTGGCCCGACCTTTGTTAGAAATATTGTTAATTTTTTTGAATCATAGTCATGTTTAGAAAAGAGCACATGCATCACATTCAACACTGTTTACCTCAGTTAAACCTTGACATTACTAGCTGTAAAAGTGACACAAATAATAATCTGTTCATGCATTGTTTGAACACACTGCACACCATATAATGAGACGACAGAAAATCTGAATCCGACTCATAGATACATTGTGCCATCCAGTCAGTTTGAAAAGCTAAAAAAATCTGGCTTTTAGTAAAATGAAGATTCTCCATATTTGAGCTCTGGCATTTGTCCAACATCCACAGCACTATAGTTGAGCAGATGGTTGAGTAAACACACTCTCAGACTGTTTCTTCTCCGAACAGGGCTCTGGTGAATAATGTAGCCTTGTTGGCAGCTGCTCCACACTGTTACTGTACGCCGCTCTGACTGCTGACGAACAAAAGCACAATCACTTATCCCTGTCCTGAATTATCTAGGTTTTGTGCGTTGAATTCCACTTACAAACTTAGAATTCTCTTCAGGTCAGTGTGCAGTCAGTTCAATTCTGATTTGACTTTGCATGGTTTGTCACTGCCCGCCTCTTAAGCTTAATAATGCACTGTGTAACTTTTTGAACAAACGTGTCACACACATACACCTCTCTGCTCTTCTTTCAAAAAGGAAATTCTCTGTATTCCTGCCAACCTCGGGTGATCAAATATGGCAAGCTCTGTGTGTCAATGTTTTTTGCTAACTGGTGTTTGTTGCCATCTTGGGCCGTTAGCGGAAGGTGTGCTCTACAGGCTATCGGAAATGTGTGTTTTCCGAAGAAAAAAGTTTATGATGTGAAAGTAGCTAAGAATTGGCTCTGTGCACGGAACTTCAGTTGGCTAGCGTACGTTCAAAAATGCTAACTTCTGTACATACGACCACTTCCTGTTAGCGATAGCATTTAGACACAACCATGTCTCTTTTTAAACACAAAAGTGTCCTCTGGTGAAATATTCCTCTGATATGTAAAGTCTTTAACATTCACCACAACTGTCTGATCTAAAACTGATGTAGTGAAAACCTCATTAAAAGCATTGCACAGGAAGTGGTTGTGTGTACAGGATGTAGTATTTTGAACGTACGCAAGCCAACTGCACTGAGCCAATTGCCAGAAGATCCGACCATTCTTAAAGCAGTACAACAGGAATATTTAAATGGTGGCCTGCCCAATGTGTATGTTTTGGCCCACCATGAAAAAATTGGCCACGGACTGGACCATTTGACTTGATGCAATATAGTTCTGTTATTCAGTAGCTTACTGTAGTCTGTATCATTTGACTCAGACTTTTTTTTTAAGCAAATTGAATGGTTAAGACCTTATATTTTAATGGTTTAGACCCGGTGCATATTCTGTAGTCTAATCTAGTTCAAGAAGTAGTCTATATGTAGACTACTTTAATCTTGGTTTGCAAACTTAGTCTATTTCCCAAATAGCTCTGCTCCGTTTCAGTTCTGGTTGTTGATTCACTAAATTAGTTTTGGCTTTGTCCTGTTTTTATATTTAACATTGCGAGTGGTTTGTGGATAGTGAATGTAAAACACATTTGCTGGTCACTTTTGTAGTCCGGCTCTCAGACCACAGCTCTCCGACAAATATGGCACACTGGTAAGTATGGAGGGTGGTGACCAGACCCACTCTTTGCAATTTGCTGAAGCGTAGGACCTGGATCTTAGGCAACGGGTAAAATTATGCCTCAATGCAAAAAAAACTGGTCTAATGTAGAATTAGACAGATTTGTGAAAATTAGGTCTTATGCGTTTATAGATAATGCATTTTTGAGTCTAAGAAAAAATTGAAGCAAAACAACGTGTTACATTTATATTTTTATTTAACATATCTGCTCATTACACATCCCAGTAGAGTCTCACTTTTCACACACAATTTACCTCACCCTCTATCTTATCACATTTGCAAAAAGGGTCACGTGTGCTGACAAGCGGGGCGCTGCCATTGTAATTATCCAGTAGACAGTTTTAGACAACACACCCACCTTATCTGCCTGTAAACTCTCCAGCATTTATCAACATTCACGGCCAAGTTGTTGACAGAAATAAGCATACATGGCGAGCTTGTTTGTGTCTGTCCCATCAGCGTCCCTCTGTGATGGACAGAGAATGTGATGTGGCTCATTACACACACCATGTTTGGAGACGTCTCGCAGGGTGTAAAGTGGAGCGAGGAGAGGCACGAGACAGCAGAGGAATACAAATGATCAAACCCGCTGTGCGTGCTTTCAAATATTCAGACGTTATACCTGTTACAGACTCATTATCCTCTCCAAATCACCGATGCTGTCTTTTCAAATGATTCAACGTAAGCTTTCTTGATAGACTATTTGGTGACTGTGACTTAAATTTGGAGTATCTCATCTTTTTGTCAGAAAATTAGTAAACGTTGTCTTCTACTAAATAGAATATCTCTATTGTGATTTAAAAAAAAAAGTCTGCTGAGCACTATTTGAATTGAATAATTTAAAGGGACCTATTATGTCATATTCACTTTTCTAAGATTTTAACCTTGTTATAATGGTCTACCTTCTACCGCTTAATCCCGTTAGGGGTCGCAGGTGACTGGAGCCTATCCAGTGACTTTGGGCCTTAGGCGGGAAACACCCTGGACAACTCGTCGCAGTTGTCCAGGACAAACATTCACTCTCTCATTCACTCACTAAGGAAATTACAGTGATGCCCAATTAACCTAAACATACATGTCTTTGGAGGTGGGAGGAAACCGGAGTACCCGGAGAAAACCCACGGTGACACGGGGAGAACATGCAAACTCCACCCAGAGAGATCGTGAGATGTTGATATGGTCCGACCCGGGAGTCGAACCCACGACCTCCTTATTGGGAAGCCAGAGCTCTAACCACTCTGCTACCGTGCACCCATTAGTTTACTCAAAATGATATTTGAATTGATTCCTGCATGTTTGAGTAATAAGATAAGATAAGATAAGATAAGATATCCTTTATTTGTCCCACAATGGGGAAATTCCAGTGTTGCAACGCACATTTTAAGAACAGCAGGGAAAATAGAAACATGCAATCAAATAAGATAATAGAAATAAAATAGGCTTAAAATATATATAAAAGATACAATAATTACAAGACTATTATTTACAATAAATGTTGCTATGGCACAGTGCAGGATATGAAGGATAAATAGATAAAGTGGCATCAGTTATAGTATATAGTATTATGTACAATATATGACTATGATTATGTACAACTGCAGCAGATGAACAGAATAAATAACCAGTAACCAGTATGTTGTATTGTTCTTCAGCTGAAGTGCTCAGAAATCCCTCTTCTCACCTACCACCTATCCCCTCCCACTTGTCAGTATTTACTTGGTATATTAAGTGAAGTGTGCATGGTTCAAAACTGTGCCATAGTCACTTTCCAACAATAATAATTTGTTATTTAAAATCTGTTGCTTTATACAGTTACATTTTAAAATGAAGAGGCGGGGCTTATCAGTTCTGCAGTTTGAATAGGAAGTGACTGGAGCTGTTTCTATTTTTAAGTTGTTTTAGATCAACTTTGTGTTTTACAATGGACAAAAGGTAAATTACTGATCTGCACATGTTCTAGTTTCTTACTAAATATATATATATTAAAAAAACAATAGGACCCCTTTAAAGTTTTAGTTCTCACCAAAAGCCAAAGCAGCGCTCTGATTGGCTCTGCTCTAGTTTCACAATAAAATAACTAAAAATCTGTTTCACCCAGCACAGATTCATTGTTAATGTATCTATTCAGGAGGAAATTAGTCTGCCATGTCCTAACTACATCTAATAATATCCCAAATGTTCACCAAACTCCGCTTAAGGCCAATTCATACTTCTGCCGACGTCCGAACATTGTTGGCCTGCTCAGGCTAGTCGAACAAAATGACGTCATTTTGTTCGACTAGCCTCTGTTCGGCAGTTCGTGTGGGTTGTTCTTGTCAGATCAGCTGAGCAGAACTTTCTTCGGCTGAGCTGTGCGGCAGCTCGGCTCTGATTGGCTAGTTTCTCCAAAGTGGGCAGGATTTCTTGAAGAATCCACTGCTGAATCTTTTGACTACAGTGCTGCCCTGGCCGCAGCTGAGCACGCCGCTCCTCTCCCCCGGTCAGCACAAAGTACGGCTGTCAACTTGATAACGTCCCACCGTTTGTCTGTTTCTTTGTCCCGCATTTCAGGCAGAGCCTGTTGTTAATAGAAACATTAAATAATCATCAATATAACAAGCTACTGACGATCAGGTCAAAACTCTTCCACAGCAAATCTGGCAGGACTCGGGTCCTGCTTCACACAACAGGTTAAACACAGCAGAGGATGAACAAAGCGAGTGTTTAATTTGTTCTATACTGTACAGTGTGTGCGTGGGGCCAGTGTGTGTGTACTTGCACGCAGAAAATACAAAGAATCTTCCTTAAACGAGATCAAAATCTACATAGCAACGGTTGCTAGGGCTCACGGGGGCGGGGTCTAGCGGACTTGGCTGCAGCGCGTCAGCTGAAGTATGAATATCAGAGCCGAAACGAACTTTGTTCTTGTTCGTACGGGCCGAACAAACTTCTTACTTCTTATGAAGTAAGAATAGGCCTTAAGTTTGCCTGTTGTTATTGTTGTCAGCATTGTAGCTAACTTCCGTTAGCATACTGACTGATACTCGCTCCTAACACGTCTCGCTCCTAACAGCTGAGAAAAAAGCTTAAAACACATTGTGGAGAACAATTCAGAGGCTCAGAATGTATTAAGCAAGTGACCAAAACATGTGAACTCAGATGTAGGCAGCTTAAAATGAATTTTTGTTAAAATGTTGAAGTTAGGTGGGTAACTTTAAGAATTTATCAATACCACAACTCTTATAGAGGGATTTTTTTGTCTATTAACACGGGCGCATCCTGCCTCCAGAAGACAGATTTGTAATAATATAGGAACTTGATATTCCTTGTTTCAGCCAATTAAGTAAAGGTAAAGCTGGTATCCTTGAGGACCCAGTATGGAAAGCTTGTAAGGCCCAAAGCAAGTGGTAGCTAACGGTCTTCAAAACAACAGTGGATTGTGTGCCACTTCAGATCACCTCAAGAGTAAGTAGTAGTGTACATCAGACTGTAAACAGGTTGATTTTGTAGGAATTATTTCATGATTGGTTACATTGTGTTTCAGAATAACCATTGTTATGATAAAATAGCCTTCAATATAATCTCCCCTGTTGTTTTCTTCGATAACTGTGACTGACACAGTGCCAAATGAGATGGCAGCTGAGACTGACAGCCAAGAGGAGGACCAAATGGGGCAGCTATCAACATTTGACCCAGAGAAGCTGGCCCCTCAAGCTCTCCTGATGGTGGGAAGACAGGATCATCAATCAATAAAAAAGCCCAAAAAGTCAAAATCCTAGAGAGCACTGAAACAGCAAAGCTGGAGCTTCTAAGACAAAAGATTGAAGTGAGAACATTTTGGCCAACAGGTATCTACAGACTATTTAATATTAAAGATCCTGCATCTCAATAATGAAAATGTTGAAAATTATGAAAATGTTGTATGACATGCAAGAAGAGCAGGGTAAATTGTGTGCCTTTTTGGTGTTCAATCGCTATTCCGACAACTCTTCATTCCGACACACCTCTATTCCGACAGTCTGTTTTGGGTTCGCTATTCTGACATTTACGTTTTTTTTATTCCGCGCTGTTTTCCCTGGTCGCTTCCACTTTGCACGCAGCTCTACAAGCACCAAAACTTCACAAGTTGCTTAACAGAATTATCAGTGCATCGTCGTAATTATTGTGCATAATTTTGAAACTGGAATATTCTATCTACATTTTCAGCTTTGGGTCGCACCGAACAGACAAAAAACTGCATGTAATCTGGTTTGTCAGTTACAAACCCAGTGCTCAGTAGACTTGTGGGTTGAATTTGTTATCAAACTGTAGTTTATTTTTCTGTTTTAGCTGTTTATTGAACTCTTTCAAGAGAAAATGTCCTTTCTCTCCATTAACTCTCACTCAGCAGTCACATTTAGAATACTGTGATGTCACATGCAGAACCTCTATTTGGTCTATGCGGCTCTGTTTCTGCGCAAACCAGCCTAAATAGACACAACGTGTCTTGGCTGTGGAAATACACTACGTGTGACGTGATGCTCTTTACTTTACGGGTCACTTTTCGGTCTGCCTTCTGATCACACCAAAGACAAGCTGGAGTTGCACGTTTTGTGTATGTAAACGATCAGATGAAAAAATCAAAATTAATGAAAAGATTTAAATTGGGAATCCTGCAGTGTGAACATAGCCTATGCTGCATAGACAGGCTGATACCCTGAGAGAACTTGACTTGTAAAACCGTATATCATTGACCTTTTACATTTCTTGTGTAATCTTTCTAAACATATCTCCTAAATACACAATGGCGCAGTGTCCTCTGCGTCTCCTCCTCCTCTCCTTTGCGTTTGACCCGTTCACCCTGGATGCGCGGCCCCGGTTGTTGGTCTGACAGAGGTTGGCATCTCCGCCTCCTCCCGGGCTGTTGCTTCTCTTCCGGAACGCATTAATCTCTCCCCCGTCTCCTGCTATTGCTCCCAGTGCAAAGGTCCTTTTGAAACAATGCTCTGTAATGACATGTCGACAGCGGATCCGCCCACCACTCCACCAAACCAGGCTCTGCATCCAGCCGAGGATCCCACATGACCCTCCATTTTCCTCATCATTAGTGACACAGAACATCCATCCATGCGTCTCCTCCCACTGCCCTCTGTCTGTTTACGGCTTTGTTGGAGAAGGCATCATACTGGGGGAATTCAAATGTGAAGAAATGTGTGAGAGAAGAGAGACCCAAGTTTTTATTGCGTTTTTTTGGGGGGAAATACTGCTTTTTGAAGGATTTTTCGTGGTGACTTAAATAATTAAATTAGCCAAAGTCCAGTTCAATCCATCTTTATTCATAGAGCGCTTTAAATAACAACACAAGTATTACTCAAAGTCCTATACAAAACAGGTTAAAAATCAAACAAAACAGAAAAATAACTCATGTCCATCAATGTGCTGTTATTTTGAAGAGAGAAAAGTGGTCTGGGTGAAATGTCTTTGATCGCTCCGAATGCAAGTCGGAGGAAAACGTTACGAAAATCTAATCGGTAGGTATGTCATCTGCTCATTTTGTTGTACAACCAAGTACTAGATAAATGTATGTCATTTTTCCTGAAGTATTTCTATAAAAAATGCTAGCCTGGGATTCAGAACCCACGCTTCAGCAAACTGTGAAGAGTGGGTCTGGTCACCATGCCCCAGCCTGTGTTTCAAACCAAATCTACATCGTACCGGGCCATCAGATTAGTTTATTTGCGTGACACAGATGAAACAAAGGAGTTGATTCGTCTGTCATTTAGACCAGAATCTAACTTCACTCACCTCACATTAAAATCGTTATTTGCTTCGCTTGATGATTCTGCAGAAATCCCTGATGTTTTTCAGTTCCATGTGATATTTTTTCCATGTATTTTTGTTGTTGGCAGAAGCCATGTTGTTTTTCAGAAGGCAAATGATTCGTGTCTCAGATTGAATTATAAATCTGTCAATCAAGGCTAACAAAATCCGAAAGAGGGACACGATGGTCAGACGATATATTTCATATATATCGTCTAGATTTTCCAGGCAAGAAAAATTCTCACAAGAAAGCGTACATATAGAGGGATATTCAATTGACGTCACTTTCCGCCCTGCTGCGCATGCTCCATGCAGAAAGAGCCACTCTTCATCTGGTTAAAAGGGGAAACTTCTTTGGATAAAACAACAAAACGAGACGAGAGCAGCTGTTTAGATCAGATCTGAACCGGTCTGACAGGTGTCTGTTTCCTGAAGCTTGAGTCTTTTTCTCGACGTTTTTTCACCTGAATGTAACTTTTAAGTGATAAACTCTTGAAGTTAGCTGACAACAGTGCTTTTTTCGACTTGTTTTAGCTGTTTGTGTCTATGAGGGGCAGACCTTTAGGCAGGTTGGGTGCCGCCCGTGTGGACAATTAAACAATCCCTCTATAGATCAGTAATTCTTAACCTTTTGGGCTGCGAGCACCTTCTTGAGGCCCGAACAATCAGTAAAACACAATACATGTAATATGAGATTAGGCCCCAGGTTACTTTGCACATGAATATTTTGGCCTCGAGGTTAAGAACCCCTGGGATAGATACGCATTTTAGTGAGACAGTGTTAAACAATCAAAACCAGATCAAAAAGTTGTGTGCGCAGGCTAAACTGTTAAAAGAAATGTTTCTAATATAGTTGTCTTATTTTTGATGCAGACAAAAAATGTTTGAAGGTTAAAACAAAAAACAAAAAAAAACATCTAATCTGCTTGAGTGGAACAATAATGAAACAAAGAGACAAAATGACTTCACAGTTCTCTAACGTTAAAAAGCAGCCGGTCATTTGTCATTTTGAACCAGGAGCTGTATCCTTCGCCGTGACATGTCCTGAAACTGCCTGAAACCAGATCCCGGAAAAATAAACACTTGATAAAAGGTATGAATTAGATATTGGTCTAAATGGATCTACAATCAGAGGATCTAAATGACGCTCTTTCTGGAGGAACTGGACTGTAGCCTGCTGCAAATATCCACGTAAGATAAAACAGACCAACAGGATGGAAAGAGTCCTGTGGGAATGACATCGGGCCAACAGGAGAATGAGTTTAGTGAGTCACATCCTGGGAAAGATAGAGCGGCTCAAACAGCTCCAGGAAATTGGACGGAGTATGTGTGACTGCAGGTTGTATTTTGGGAGATGAATAAATTGAGATCTGGTGATATACAAATACTTTGAGAGATAAATCCTACAACTAAGCAAACTTTTTATCAGTTGTGTTTTTTCTTCTAAGCAAGACATAAGTGTGACTTAAAACTACATCAGTTTGTCAAAGGGAAATTATCGATCAACATCATTTTCTGCTCTACTGTGCACTTTGTCTACTTGGTTGAGGAAAATGATTTGATTAAAACAACAAACCAGGGTGAGAGCTAGCTGTTTGGCTCAAGTATGAATCGGTCTCATGGACGTCTGGCTCCTGCAGCTTGAGACGTTTTTTCACTCACCTGAATGTAACGTGTATGAGTAACAGAATCAATTCGTTCACAAATGTGGATTAAGCAGCATAACTTTTGTTTTTGCGCAATGATAAACTCCTGTAGTTAGCTAACGACAACGCCAGCTTGTTTCAATCAGGCAGGAAAATAATGCTATCCATCAGTCCCCGATGCGACTCAAATGCTCCCATACAAAGAAGTGAAGTTATACTGTATGTACAACTTTTATTTGGTGATGTTTATGTCATTTGTCTGCTGTCCTCACTAGTGACATGTAAAGAGGATTTTAGTGTTTGTTAGTCTTAAATGATGCACAATATCCAAAATCTCTATTTTAAGTTTGCTTGCTGAATGGTAACGACGAACCAAACAGCTGGTGGATAAAGAGCAGAGCAAAGCCGTGGTAGTAAGGGCAACATCAGGAGAAAGGAGCATGAGAAACTAGAGAAATACCAAGGGCTCAGAGAAGAGCTGGAGAATGCTTGGAAGGTGAAGGCAACCGTGGTGCCCGTGGTGATCAGAGACCAAACTGAAGGAGTGACTACAACAGATCGATGGAAATACATCAGACATCTCAGTCCAGAAAAGTGCAGAAGAACAGCAAGGATACTGTGCAGGACCCTCCAGCTCCCTGGCCCCTGGTAGAGGACCCGAGCTTGGAAACTGGATGAGACCACCCGTGGAGGGTGAGAAGGGAATTATGGTAATTCCATATTGTTGGTGGATCCTTTGGTTCGTCGTTACCATTCAGCAAGCGAACTTCAAAAAGAGATTCCGGATATTGTGCATCATTTAAGACTAACGAACGCTAAAGTCCTCTTTACATGTTCCTTGTGAGAACAGCAGACAAATGACATAAACATCACCAAATAAAAGTTGTACACAAGAGAGAGGGGGAGAGAAAGAGAAGAAGAAGCCAAAATGAAGAAAAAGAGAAAAAATAATAATGGACAGGAAAAATAGAGAAAAAACATATACTGTATTATCTATAAAAATGGCAAAAAACCAAAAGGCCGATAGGAGCAATGACTTGAGTGACTTGAAAGAGCAGTTCCCATTCAATGTTTCTGCAAACAAAGCACAGAGAAGAGACAAAAAGAGTGAGGAGATGAGTGCAGCGACCCAGGTGACTTGAGCTGTTGAGCATTCAAAATGCTCCCACTTACCCTCTAAAAAACATCCCCTAAAGCAGTGGCACCCAAAGTGGGGCCCGGGAGCCAAATTTGGCCCACCAGGACATTTAGTTTGGCCCGTGAAGAGGTGTTCAGTTTTGTTAGAACTTTTTTTTTCATTCAATTTTATGTTAAAAAAATCAATAAAAGACAATTTAATCTTAATATCTACTGTTTTTAAACGCAGAACAAAATTAGGTTTGGCCCTCGGCATGATGCAATGTATACATTTGGCCCGCTGAGGAAAAAGTCTGCAAATTTTGGCCCCAACATGGAAAAGGGTTTGGGCACCCTTGCCCTAGAGAGCTGGAGATAGCTCGAGAGTGGCCAGGGCTCAAGTGGGTTGGTTTATCACTTCTGTTGCGAGTTCACTGCACGCTTTACCACAATGTGCATGTCACTTGTTGCCGTCATGGGGAGGTGCTGTTAGATCTGCTAAAAAGTAATAATTAAAGTAAGAGCTCACACATGTTAATGCTTGTTAATGTTTGGGGGTCTCAAAATTGTCATTGAATTACAAACCTGTGCTAAAACAGCTGTCATTGTTCATACTTTGATAATTTCTATCTTATATATTATGCCTGATATTTGTATGAAAACAAGACATGATGGAAAACTTAATGCGAGTAAACTACAGCAGAAATATTACATCGAGATTTTTTTTTTCTATTCACCTGTAGCATCTTGTCTTAATCTAATACTACACATCTTGCTTTTCTCGTTTCATGTTCTATCATTTGAGCGATCTTCCATAAAACACGACAAATCTCAGTTCACCTCAGCCAAACTACGACTGGAGATAAGAAGCCAAACTCCAATTAAAACAGCCACTTCAACTAAAAAATATATTGCTTTATGGTTGAGCCGAGATAAGAGTCGACAAATGTTCGACTGTGAATAGAAAGAATCCGAACGTTTCAGAAGCATTTAACAAGTGTGACGTGGAGCACCAGATGTTCTCATTTACACTTGAATCTGTCAAGGATCATTTGGGTGGCCTAGGTTTAATAGAAGAAAGCGTTGTCATTTTCTGAAGTAGACGAAAAAGATAGAATGTGTCTTTATTTTTATGTTTGCAGCAATTTTAATGGCAATTTTATGCTGCACTGCTTGGAAATAATTGCTGTCAAAATGTCACGCCGGAACAGAAGGAGGCTTTATGGACTTGTTGCACTGCAATTTTTTTAGGATTTGCTTAGAAAACTGTGAATGAGTATACAACACTTAAGGATATACTTTATACAGAATATAAATACCAATTACAATGTACAGTTTTAAAGAATCATTTGTTTTAAAGGTCAACTTAACATATTTATGGTTAAAAACATGTTTGATAATTTCACCTGCAATGAAATTACCTAAGTTCTGTTTTTCATTCTTGAATCAGAAGCCATGTTTCCAGTTGACCTCAATAATAATAATAATAAAATTATTATTGTTGGTAGTAGTAGGGGAGAATGGGGTTGGTTGTCACAGTCACTGTCTCTCGGCTTGCATTTAAAAAAGAGAAAAAAAATTCTATTTTTTCACAAAATTGTGTTGAAAGCTTAAAACTGTTGACATTCATTTCATTTCATTTGTTTTATTCATCCATGCAAATTAGAAAATGCATTTCAACAAGTTAATTGCAATATATATATATATATTATATATATATATATATATATATATATTATATATATATATATATATATATATATATATATTATACATACACATACATGGGTGAATAGGAGCACGAAGAAGACAAGGTCTTATAATTACATGCCCCTTTTAACAAAACTCAAGTTAACATAAGATGGTACGCCATCACTTTTTTTAATTAATAATCATTAAAGGCCACCACTCAGCCACAACAAATACACAAGCAATAATGTAATAATGAATACAGCAATACTTTTGATTTCCTTTCTATAGCTCTCAAAAACCCTCATCTGCAACTTTTCAACTAAACAATAGTGGTACATGCATGTACATCTCTGTCTAATGCATTCCATAACCTGACGCCAACAACTGAAAAACTTCTTTGCCTTAGTGAAGTTCGAGAAAACGGCACACGGAAAAATCCCTTTTTTTCTATTATCCTCGTTAGTAATTAATGTAAACAGATCACACAAGTGCTCAGGTATCAACCTTCTGCTCACTTTCCACATAATGATACTAATTTTTAAATTAACGAGATCTTTAAATTTCAAAAGGTTTGATTTTACAAAAAGATGGTTTGTATGTTCTCTTGGACCCTTATGATAAATTATTCGAATAGCTTTCTTTTGAAACAGATATAGGACTTTTGTGTGACTTTTACATGCATTTCCCCAGACTTCAACACAATATGAGAGAAAAGGAACTATTAAGGACTTATATAATAAGTGCAAGGAAGCCTGGTCTAAGGTATATTTTAACCTATAAAGAATTCCAATGGTCTTATTCAGCTTTTTATTGATATAATTAATGTGAGGTTGCCAACTGAGTTTGTCATCTAATAACACTCCTAGAAATTTGACCTCACGAACTTGATCAATCTGAACATTATTGATCACAAAATTTTGTTTATTTTCCTGTTTTTTTGTACCAAAATCATATATTTTGTTTTTTCCCAATTAATAAATAATTTGTTTTGATCGAACCAGTTTATTTTACCCATTTCTGATTCCAATCTCTCCATTAGCCCCCTAAATTTTACAAAGAGGGGGTCAGAACGACAATATTTTTTCTGAGCTGGTTTGAAAATGTAGAAGAAAGCTGAGGTCCAGTCGGGGTTGGTTGTCACACTTTTTTCGGGGTTCACATTTTATATCTAGAACAGCCTGCAAAGCCAGAGCGGGGTTGGTTGTCACACTTACAAAAGCCATTTTGCATTTTAAAATTTTCAATTGCCTTTTTCATGTAATTGAACTTCTCCGGATTCAAAAAAGGTATAACATTCAAAATGAAATCCAACATCAAAAATCAAACCGACACATTTGTCTTTGGTCTCCTATTGACATAACATTGTGACAACCAACCCCACGAGGTGTGACAACCAACCCAGAATTTGTTTGGTTGTCGCAGGTGAACAGTAGTAGTAGTAGTAGTAGTAGTAGTAGTAGTAGTAGTAGTAGTAGTAGTAGTAGTAGTAGTAGTAGTAGTAGTAGTAGTAGTAGTAGTAGTAGTGGTTGAAGTAGTAGTAGTAGTAGTAGTAGTAGTAGTAGTAGTAGTAGTAGTGGTTGAAGTAGTAGTGGTAGTAGTAGTGGTTGAAGTAGTAGTAGTAGTGGTTGAAGTAGTGGTTGAAGTAGTAGTAGTAGTGGTTGAAGTAGTAGTAGCAGTAGTAGTAGTAGTTGAAGTAGTAGTAGTAGTAGTAGTAGTAATAGTGGTTGTAGTAGTAGTAGTAATAGTGGGTTGTAGTAGTGTGTGTAAGTGTAGTAGTAGTAGTAGTAATAGTGGTTGTTGAAGTAGTAGTAGTAGTATAGTGGTTGAAGTAGTAGTAGTAGTGGTTGAAGTAGTAGTAAGGTAGTAGTAGTAGTAGTAGTAGTAGTGGTTGAAGTAGTAGTAATAGTAGTTGTAATAGTATAGTAATAGTAGTATTAGTAGTAGTAGTGTATTGTATTTTCATAGTGCGTTTTCAGTACACCCAGAGACATAATGCATTATTTATTCCCTCCACACTCAATGGTAGTAAACTACTATTGTAGCCACAGCATTGGCCCCTCTGAGCACCTCCAACCAGTCACACTCACTCTAGATCCAGACTAGGGTGAAGTGGGTGAAGTGTCTGGTTTTCACCTGAGCCTCCTTTCTCGTGTGGAGTCACAGTGCACTCACACCAGCACTGACTCCAGCAACATGAAAGAGTAGTTCCCATTCATTTTCTATGCAGGCTGGCACAGAGAGGCGACTAGAGGAAGTGAGATGACCCAGGCAACCGGAGCGCGGCGAAGTTAAGATGACTTTATGCAAATTCAAAGCAATATCACTGAGGTGACAGTGACTCAGTGAACACCTTTAAATAAACACCTGTCCAGGCACTCAAAGTGCTCTCAATTCCTTGACCAGAAAATACAGATCATATACAAAAAACATATCGTCTGACCTCTGTGTTAATGCAGTGTTTTTCAACCTGTGTGGCGGGAAACACTAGTGTGCCTTGAGTTGCTGCCAGTTGTGCCTTGAACAATATGCCAGTTTTCAATATTCAATCTTAAAAAAGCTTAATCAGATTTACCTAAATTATACACAATTTAGGAACATTTGGAACAACTTTTACAGCAAGAAAGAAAGCAAAACCAGTCACAGTTTATGCATTTAACAAATAATTTTAAATGTTCTATGCAAAAAAAAAAAAAAATGTTATAAGTCTGTGTTCCAAAAAAGCTCCATTATTTGAATAGGTGGTGTGCCACAGAAAAAAAAAAAAAAAAAAAATCAAGCAAAAAACTGTGCCATGACTCAAAAAGGTTGGGAAAGACTGTTAATGTGATGCCAGGTACGTTGTATAGGGTTGAGACATCAGCAAACGCTTAAGAAAGCAATGAGAAGCACTGCAGTATCGCGAGGTAATTTTAATTCTCGCATCATTCCCCATTAGTTTATGACACAGCTGTAATCTGCTGTAATGCTACAAGTACTTATTTAGTCTAAAAAAAAAAATCGAACTTTTTAACAAATTTGGTGACATTAGCATATTGTTTCTTTTGTCTAAACTTGAGGAGCTGTTGATCCAGTTGAACGTGGATCTGGATTAGTTTCATTTCACTTTTGGAGAAACAAACAGGAGCAAGAGGAGAAAAGGTCAGACATTTGCCTTTTAGCTTCACTTTTGGGAACATCTGAGCAGCTAAAGCCCTACTGCTAACGAAGTCATGTGTAAAAAAAAAAAAAAAAAAGCTCATGGGTAATACAAAATACTCTAGTGATGATGGTGTGCATGTGTTTGTTGCTCTGTGGGGTGGGTGGGTGTGTGTGGATGTTTCCATGTGGCTAATATTAGTATCATGTGGAAACAGAAATACATTGTGGTCTTTACGCATGGATTTTACATTTACTAGAAACTGTAGTCTGCATGATTTTTGCTACAGTTAAACTTAAAAGCTTTTCCTCTTTCAAAAGACTACAAGCTTTGCACAGTTTGAGCTTGAATTACAGCGCTTGACAACTCATGTTTGTGACTGTTCAGACTAGGGATGCACGTTGACTTTTTTCTTTAACCGTTAGTTGGAGCTCTTCGCGGTCAATAATCGGTTAACCGGTTACATAAACGCAGTACTTTTTTATTGTTGTTATTTTCACTGGACGTGTTATAATTGAGCACAGCATCGCTACAAGAGTGAACGCAGAGCAGAAACAGCGATAGGCCTTTAAACTGGGCACAACACGACTGAATAAAAACTTCTATAAACACTGTTTTAATGCACTGTTGCACTAGGTATTTACTCATACATAAGGTGTCACGTTTTAAAGTTGCTGGCTGCTATTGTTAGCCTCTTACCTTCGATAGCTCTGACCAAATCTGAGTAATCCAGTTCTCTTTTCTTCCTTCAACATAAAATCCAAGTGAATAATCCTGCATGATTGATATTAGTTCATAAACCGCAGTGTCAAGCAGGTCTGCTCAGTCCTTATGAGATAAACAGTGTTTATGTAGTTTTAGCGATCTTTTTTTCACTCTGACAAACGCAGAGCGGTTCAGGGGCAGTTAGCGCATCTGCAGGAGCAAGTCAGTTAACCGGTGAAAGACGTCTCACTCGGTTACGCCATTAGTCACGTTAACCGGTTAATCGATTATCATTTATATTGTCTGAACTAGGGATGTTCATGGTTAGACTTTTAACCAATAGATACAAAATGTATCTAAAAAAACACTTATTGTGTATTTTTTACTAAAGAGAGGTAGATATGTTGCTCAAAAGCAGAAAATGACCAACTATATCATGTCCGGCAAAGCTTTTAAAGTCGGTAAGTGTCTTGTGACAGAAATTTGGGCCCACGCGTGAATTCAAGTCACAAAACTGACCTTCAGCTATAGAAATCATCTGTTTGCCTATTTCTTTCTCCTCCTTTTCAAACAAGTTGTACAGTAGAATACACCTGAGAACAAAAGCGACAAACTAGTTCTCTTTTTTCCATCCCTTTTCATGTTCGTGCAGCCATATTATTAGAAGCTTTTGTGCGACGCGAGGACTTCGGCGTGAGCTCCAGTGACCCTACACATCAGCGAAGAAGCACTGAAGGGCCAGTGAGAGGTATAATGGGTCAGTAATTACAGTGTGGGAGTTTAAAGGACGACATTAGACGGGTCAGCGCAGAGAGTGGGTGACAGGAGAACCGGACAAGAGGGGGCATGGATCAGCTTTCACCACGGCGATGGGTGAACGGGGACTTTTCAGCAGAGATCCACTTGAGGTACAAAAGCAAAGCGGGTCGCGGTCATCGGTGAGTTCTTTCACACGTGACAGTCAGGAGAATAGGCAGATTAAGGAGTAAAAGGAGGAGAAAACGTGTGCCCTCTTTCGTCCAGCTGTTGAACAATAAGGCTTTTGAATATGAAAAGTGTTCTTTGAGTCACATGTGAAGGTGCTGTATTGGTGGAAGAACCGCAGGTGTAGATGGTAAGGAGGTATCTTGTACGGATGAAAATGTGAACCATTTACACAGTGAAAACCTATATCTTATTCTAGTTCTTTTGTCCTATTTCTACCGAAGTGTATCTAGTTAGACCTATTTTTCAATGAGATGAAAGAGACTTGTTGAAGATGACACATTTTAAAAATGTTGTAGACCCAAAATTTGAATAAAAGTATTTTTTCTTATATATTGCTATAATGTTCATGAATGTAGAGCTGGGCAGTATGGCCAAAAATGTATATCACGATATTTCCTGTCCATGTGTCAGTGACATGGTGTGTAGTGTCCAAGTGTCCAACACAGTCTCACAAGAAGGCGTACATATAGCACGACACAAAAATAGCGTATTTTTAGCACGATATCAGTCCTGTTTTGCGTACTTATGTTACGCCGTACATATAGCACGATATGAAAAAGCGTAAAAATGCCACGAGTTTTGGTTGAAGCCACATGGAGACGTTTTCTTCAGGTGAAATGGGTAAGTTTAGGCATAAAGTTACTAAAATGGGTAAGATTAGGGTTGGGGCTTGGGGTAGGTTAAGATTAGATGTAGGATTTTGTTAATATTCATAAATAAGAACACATCTTAACAACCACCATTGAAATGAAGGGACTGTGACGCGTAACTATAATTACGCAAAAGAGCCGTAAACTTGTGCTAATCATACGCAATTTACATGATGCGTTATGTCGTGGTATATGTACGCTTTCTTGTGAGATCGGGCTGAAGTGTCAAAGGGGCTTTTTGTAGGGCTACGAACTTTATGTTGTCTGAACGAATCGGGGTTCGTGCGGAATGATTTTACTTTGTAACTCTGAACATATTGTAGTTCACTTTCCTTTTCCTGTTTGGTGCGTTCTGATCTGCGGAGCTTCACTTTCCCGGGCTCGGGCGGAACAGCCTTGATCCGTGCTTTGCGGTGAGGTGGCGGAGCTGGGGCGGGGCCTTGCCCGGCCGGTGCGGAAGATGTGGAGCAGTCTTCATTCATTGAAGCAGCTGTGCGGCTGATCCGGCAGTCTGAGCGGCGCTGTATGTAGTGGGATCAGCGTGTTATGCGACGATCAATAAAATGGATTTTTAAAACTAAACCAGCACTACAGCCCACTAGCGGCCAGCAGAAGAAAAACTAATGCCAGCGCCGAGGGCAAGATAGGGCCCAAGATGTGTCATAATTCAATATACAACTATGTTCTTATTTCCTGATACTTGTTTAGTCATGTAACAAGCTAAGGTTAAACCTTCAAATGTCATATAAAACTGTTCCAGAAATGTGAGATTTAGCTTGTTTAAGTGACTTTTTTCAGTCTTGCTACTTTTTAAAACAAGCATAGTTTTGATACTTGTTTTAATTCATTAGTATCTGAATTAGGTCCTTTTGACAACTTTGCTGAGCACAAAGCCTGATTTCAATTGTCCGTAAAAGTTCACTTACACAAAAGAATAAATGTTTGGAGGTTGGTGTGAAAAGCTTTGTAAATAATTGCGCGACTATAACTCCTCGTGAGTCATTTCCACCGACAATAGTTGGAGTTGTGATTCTGACACAGTTCCGAGACGACAGATAATCAGAAAAGGCGCGGCGCAGACCGGTTCCCACATCACAAGTTGAAAGCGGCGTGTGAAAATGTGTCAGTTTTAAATAACTCTCTGTAGATGAGACCAAAAGTGTGTGTGATGGGATGTGGAAAGCCGACTCTGCTTGATCTCCTCACACACACATAAACACACACGCACAGAGCCGCAGCCTGCTGTGGACTTCACTCAAGTCAACCAAAGACAAGTCAACTTCTACAAGACAGGGAAACTGCTGGAAGCCTTGTATCAACAAACTAGAATGTGAGCAGGGCCAAACATGCATGACTGAAGAGAAAGAAATTAGGATGTTTCAGGAACAGATTTGGAGAAATGTTTTCATGTGGACAATGATCTTATAATCAATTTGAAGAAGATAGACTTAATTCTGCTCACTACAAGAAGTGTTTCTGGGTCACTTAAAGGGACCATCCTAGATTTTTTTCAATATAATAATAATAATAATAATAATAATAATAATAATAATAATTTAAAAAAACAAACAAAACAAAACAACACTCCTCTTGCACCAACTCAGGTATCTGATTAATACAGTCCATCTCAATTATTTGAGAAGCACTTTCCCCCCTAGGAAAGAGAAAATACACTATATTACCAAAAGTATTGGCTCACCCATTCAAATGATCAGAATCAGGTGTCCTAATCACTTGGCCTGGCCACAGGTGTATAAAGTCAAGCACTCAGGCTGCAGACTGTGAAACAAGACATTTGTGACCTGTGCAACAAATCCAGTCGTGAAATTTCCTCGCTCCTAAGGCCTTGTCCCCACGAAGACAAAACGAGGATAGTTTTAAAAACGATCTGCGTAAAGTTGGAGCTGGCATAGGATTTATCATCGTCCAAATGAATCTGTAAATCCAGCCTGAATCCGGTGTAATGCTGTATCTGACCAGAGTGTGGCGCTGTGACACTGACACAGACAGGAAGTACAAATGACGCAACAAGGTAAAAAAAAAAAAAAAAGGTTTAACGTAAACAAAAACTTAGCGGGAGAACTTTTCACAAACTTCACAAACATTCTAAATGAACAACATGGATCTGAAACTTACAGAAGAGACACAGGAAGTGGATTTATGCTTCAGAATCTTTGGAATATTTTGACAACGTTTCAATACGGATTTAATGGAGATTGTAAGGGATTTATTTTTGTTTTTCTTTGCGTCTCATTTCACCATAAACCACAGAAGACATAGATTTTCACAGTGAACATCATCTAAAGGTCAGTACATTCTGCAGATGAGGCGTGACTCTGGGGCAGTGATGTCACCGTGGAAAAAAAAATATCCGGATACAGCGTAACTGCGGAGACGCTAAAGCGGAGTTTTGAAATCTTTTCACCCTGAGAGGTGGTTTCAGAAATCTTCGTTTTCAGTGTCCTAAAACTCCGGCTTCGTGGGGACGATGTGTGGTTCAGGAAAAATATTTGTGCTGAAACGCCTGAGCTTGGCTTCGTGGGGACAGGCCCTAAATATTCCACAGTCAACTGTCAGCTCTATTAGAACAAAATGGAAGAGTTTGGGAACAACAGCAACTCAGCCACGAAGTTAGGAATGGGATGGCACTTCAGTTCATAGTATGAGTAAAGGCAGGTACCAATACTTTTGGTAATATAGTGTGTGTCGTGCACCCCCTACTCGCCATAGTGACTAAAAATCAGATTATTATCTGTAAAAACTGTTAAAGTACATCTAAAAGTGTATCCTTTTCAACAGTAAACAAAAGAAAAAAATCAATATCAACTTCAACAATTTTCAACAAATTTTCAAACAAAAAGCATTTGACTAGCCAACTAAGTTTATATTATTTTTTATGAATATGTTTGCAGTGTTATTTTTACAGTGTAGTCAACTTCACAGGCTGAATTGAAAAGACTTTGAAAGTGGCGCTGTGTTTATTCCACAAGTGACCAGAGCCACTTTACTGTTGAGTAAAGTTGGTGAAATGATGTGGCAGTATAGGCGTTATACCGCGGGACATGCGACCTCGCGGCTTGTTGGCGTTGCGCTTTCCAGTTGAGCGAGCGCGCGGTGACGTTCTTTCCACTTGTGTGTGTCTGCCGCAGTGCGCGAAAAGCCCGGACCGCTGCACACAAACACAAGCGGAGAGACGCAAACGCAGAAATACATCGGCACCACGATCAAAGCAGAGCAGACAAGGCACGTGAAAGGGACAGAGTTTACGAAATGCGCTGATTCAGGACAGATAGGAGGACCAATAGGGCTCCTATTTGAGAAGTACTGGGTTAATGTCAATTAACGAAGTGTTCCTTACCTGTCTACCAGGCAGGTGATACAGACTGAGGTATGAAACTAGTCAGTGTCTGGCTAAGCACCATCAACACAGTCTCACTAGATGGCGTACATTTACCACCACACAAAAACGCGTACTTTGAGCATGATTTCAGGCCTTTTTTTGCGCACTTATGTTACGCCGTACATGTAGGATGATATGAAAAAGTGTCAATGTCACGAGATTTCACAGCATAAAAAACACAAGAGTTTTGGTTGAAGCCACATAGGGATGTTTTCTTTAGGTGTAACAGGTAAGTTTAGGCAAGTTTATAAAATGGGGCTTAAGGCAGGTTTTGATTAGAATCAGGATTTCATTAATATTCATAAATGAGAACACGTCTTAGAACACGACTGTGACGCGTCCCATTATCACATAAAACAGCCTCGAACTTGCACTAATCAAATGTAATTTACATGTCCTGTAATGTCGTGGTAAATGGCCCTGCCCTAGTCTACACCAACAGTGGCATTGGAAAATCAGAAACAGTCATTACTAGGAATTAAAGGCAGATTGTCCATCAACAAAAAGGCAGATGGATAATTGTCCTTAGACTTTTCTTCTCGCCAAGGAAAAAAAAAACTCTTGGGGATTAAGAGTGAAAGAGTTAAGGTTAGATTCCTCTGAGTAAATATGTCAGCGCACCAGACAGATGTGTTCCAATAAGCAGGGCTGTGATTGGACGAGCACAGATGCACCTGACACGCTTGGTCACCTCAGCAGGACCAGACAGCAGCAGCCCGTCAATACAAGTCTGTCTGCTCCACTTAGCCCCGCAAATATTCTTATTAGGATTAACGGATTCCTCGCCCATTTTTGATTTTCAGCTGGGAAGGAATTACTCTGACGGTGAAGTGAAGCCCATCAAACACTGCACACTTCAAAGAGCCGCCAACTGCTGGGTTCACACATTTATTCACTTTTCATGGCAGAGGTAATCCGGGTTTAAACAGGGATGCGCAGGCTTTCATCTGAGACAGGGCGAACGTAGAAAAATAATAACCGTGACCAGCCAAATTAAGTGTTTTTTGTTCAAGCTATAGAAAAGTAGTCATTTTAGCATTATGGAAGCAAAAAAAAAAAAAGCCACATGCAATTACTATCAGTGTTTTACAAATGGCGTTATATAAATAATCTTGCCTCCCACTGTCCTTTAGGGAATGTATTTGTTCAGAGCTGGATCTAACCTTTTGGGGTCCTGAGCGAAAATTAGCTTTGGGGCCCTCCAATCTTTTCTACAAACCATAATCAGTCACTCAAAGCAGTGTTTAAAGAGAAACTAAACTCATAATCAATTTTTTTTTCACTGTCAAACTGTGTATATGGGGTCAAAATTGAATTATCTACTGTTTCCAGGCCTTTTTTGGACATTTTTGTGCAAACTCGTTCATTTTGGAGTTATGTGTGCAAAAACCGCGGCTGTACTGCCACGATGGGCAAACGCTGTCAGTGCATTTTCAGTACCCTCCGACGTCAGTGTATTGACGCAGCAGACAAGCCGCCCAGATGGTTTATCTAAACTCCTCCCTCTGACACCGCTGCTGCAGAGAGTTGCAAAGAGATCACCCGCTGCGTAATGACATCAGTCGTCATTTGGCTCAGCTTGTTGAGTGAGTGGCACGTTGAGCCACCACTAGTTCAACGATGCGCTGGTTCGAAACTCGTGCCTGTGTTTTTCATTTTCGATTTTCATTTTTAGAAAATACTCACATAATAGGCTCATGCGCTTATGTAGCGGCCTAAAGCAAAGGTTTCATACGATTTGCAAAGCAAATTTAAAAAAATCTTCACGTGCAAGTAAGCAAAGACTTGGTGCTGTTGCTGTACAGCTCCCTCCGCTGCAAATCTCACGTCAGGACCCGGACCGCTCCGACACAAAACTCACATTTACCAAGCTCACTGTTCATATTTGGATCTGTCAATCAAAGTCTGTTCACACCCACTGGGCGTCTCTTAAAAGGCCTCCGGGCATCTCCCACTTTTGCGAGCCTGTTTGAGGTTCAGTTGTGGGCGGAGTTAGTCTCTGAAAGCGTGTTTAGCCTCACTTTAAGTAGACTTATTTCATTATACAAATCTACACAAAGCGACAGACAAAAAGAGGCTGAATAATATTTTTCAAAATAAAGAGATGATGAAAGGGCATATACTGACCTACAAAAAAATGTCCGATTAAAGGGTCCAGAGTTTGTTTCTCGGGAAAGTCCAGACTTTTTGCCAGATCTGAATATAGACAAGCGAACTCTGATCCCAAACAAACACAAACACCGTCACAGCGCACAGAGACGGGACAAGCACCAGGACAAGGGCACACCTCCTACAGATACATTGACATGATTGTGGTTTTGTCTTTGTGAATGTTACATCTGCCAGATTATTGACTGAAGATGTGTATTCTAAGCATAATTTCCCACCTACGCAGTTTATTCTGTTCTGTCTACATTTCGTCTGAAAACATCAAGATTTTTTTCTGGTGCTTGTTTTAATCAAATCGACACTTTCATTCACACAAAACACTTTCATACCATCAAAACAGTAACGGGCTGACAGCCTTCTTCCCGTGATGGAGTAGTTTACTGAAAAGCCTTGCAAACCAAACCACCAATGTGCCTCCGGGTCTTGAAGACTTACTTGGTCCATTTAAATCCAGAAAAAAAGAGAAAGTCTGAAGCACAAGTAGGCTACTATTCTGTTGTGAGCAGTCTGCTTTTGCGCCAAATCCTTGCTCCAGCTCCAGGTCTGTGTTTAGCCCCACATAAACCCAGGCTCCTGCTGCCTCACCTCGGGCGCCGCACGGGTTTAAGTCGCCTCTACCGCTGGACTGGAGTCTATGTCTCGTCCTGCTTCATTTTCACTTTTCCACACTTTATAGATCTAATTACAAGCCCATGCAGTTATCATTAGGCCGTTATGATAATGAACATACTATGATACTTTACTACACTAACCTGACTTTTTCCACTAACATTAGCCCCCACATCACTTGCCCAATAACCCCTGCCATACTCTGAGTGTGAGTTTGGTGCGAGGCGGGACTCGCACAACTCTTGCAAGACTTAGAAAGTGCTTAAAACCAATGTGTCCTTGTACACAGACGTCGGAGCAGTGCGAGTGCACGTCCAAGAGCCGTGCGAGTGTGTGGAAAGAAAGAGTCTAATTTTGTCGTAGTCGCAGCGATCTGATGCGACTCTCAATTCATAATACAAGCATTCTCGCAGTAATCCACGTGAATCCGCGTGGCTTGGGACTGCAGCTGGTGTACAAGGCAAGAAACTCGGACACGTCTCGGGCCGAACTCGCCTCGCAGTCTGTGTACTTGAGGCGTAAGAATGCTGGTTCTCATGTGCGTCTGTTTACATTGTAAAGTCCACTTGACAGCAGTGCAGTGAAAATACGATCTGAATCAACTGAATTTGCACTTTTATGATCTGGATAGACTCTAAGACCCTACCCCAGAAACTTTTGAATAAAACAGATGTATTTGTCATGAATCTGGAGTTGGCTATTTTAGGCCAACAAATCTTTTACAATAGAATGCAATGTTTTTTACGATAATATTGCACTTCTCCTCAAATTTGACTTGGCATGAGTGTTTGTCAGTAAGGCCTCAGCCCTCTTCTCCCCCCTATGAGCTCCGCCTCTGTTCTGTTTTCACTCACGCTGTATCCCAGACAATAAGCTGTGCTGGACTTTTTGGACAAAAATACTCAAATCTGAAACTTTATCCACACAAATATCTGCATAAGTTATGTGGTTCTGTGCAATCTCAATGTCACAAAAGAGCTCGAACAGGAGCTAAATTGAAAAACGTGTCACATGCCTGTTCTTGGTATCTGGATCTTGTAAAATTAATTTCCCCAAAAAAGTGCGACTTATAATCCGGTGTGACCTAAACATATTTTTTTCTACTAATATATAGATTTCTTAGCTCGTGCGACTTATACTCCAGAGCGGAAAACATGGTACATTCATGTGAGTAAACTACAGCAAAATTTTCATATTTACAACCATTTTTTTTTTTTCCTCCCGTGTCTTACCTTAAGTTTTCCCACTGCTGCATGTGCCTGTCCCGCTGCTGTCTGACCTGAAAAGCCTGTCCTGGGGTTCAGCTCCAGAGGATTATATGTGTGAGTGTGGTTTGTGCTGCTGGACCTGCAGAGAGGACCTGCTGTTCGCTCAGAGACATGACCTACACTTGAGCAGGTGAAGGCGGAAGAAAAGTCGAGATTCTTCAGAAGAGGACAGAAAAAAGTGGTGTTTTGGTGACCTCTGTGTTTAAGTACACCGCATTTAGCAGTTTTTTATAGTTATAACTTATCCAAGACTGATTTTAATCCACAACTATAGTTAGGGCTGGGCAATTAATTGAAAAAAAAGCTCCAAATCCAATCCTTTGTCTTTGCTACAGACAATTCAATCTTATCTGTCTGGTGTTTTCTGGTTTATTGTGACTCATTGAATTAAAGACAACTGCACTAAAAAAGTGTGTGACCCAATTTGAACTGTGAAATCAAACTTTGCTTGAATTCCAGCCTGTTCTCACAGATAAGCGTGTCAATACCACGCAACTTGAACGCAATTTCTATTTTTTTTGCGTGTGTATTTCACACGTTTCTGTCCTAGCTCATTTCAATGGTGAATGTAAAGACGTGTTATTATTCATGAATATTAACACAATCCTAAGCAAACTTAACCAACTCCAAGCCTCAGACCTAAACTTACCCATTTTTGTAACTTCAGACCTAAACTTAGCTGTAAACCCCCCAAAAAACACCTGTTATCCTCAACCACATTGCGTGTCAATACCACGCTGCAAACATGGACGTGTAATTGCACGCCAAAACAGATTTTGTCATGGCATGTTATTTACACGCAAGCCATGAGAACACGTTGTGAATTCAACTGGAATATTCCTCTCTATGTCAATTGACTCTTTAGTGCATTATGTTTGGTTTAGCTTTTTATTTTATTTTTTTTAACTTTCCTTTGCTAGTCTTTTAATTTATTTACAACTTTAAGTTAAATTCATGTTTTTTTGTGGGTAAAAATCCTTGCAGGCAGCTTCTTCGTATTTAAGACATTCTACCCCCTTCGTCTCAAACTTCTCAAAACTTAATTGTTTTACCTAATTGACCTGTCTTTTATCATTATTTGTCTATACACTCACCTGAGTGTGTCACATGATCGGTTTCTATTTCAACCCTTCTCATTCCGGCCTTTTTTCCCTCACACGTCTGACTAAAATTCAAACTAAAACTGTTCCTGAACCCTTTGGAGCTCAGGCAAATGGCTGGGGTCTTTTTAAAGCTGTATCCCTGTAGTTTTTACTTCTGATGTCCAACAGGCTCTCACCAGAAGTGAGAACTTTCTCCAAACAAAAGAAAAACAAAATCTAAATTCTGTCAAATTTTTTTTTGTAGATATTAGTATAGCTGGTGTTACAGCTGAGACATAAATGACACTAGATTTGGCATATTTTGGGTTTTGACCTTTCCTTTGTAAAAGCTGAAGGCAATTGAAGTAAAAATGAGTCAAGCCAATACAAAAGTACTATTAAAATTTTTGAGGACTTTTTTTTATTTGGAGGTTTACAGCTGAAATCTGAGTCTGGATCATCCCAGAATGACTGATTTTGCTCTAAATAAAAGGGACACAATGGGCTTTTTATATTTAACCTTTCCAGGTGCTTCATAGTATGCTTTTTCAGATACTGAACAAAATGGAATTTTTAAAGAAAAAGTGGAACGTCCCTTCAAAGGGACGCCAGAATGATAAGGGTTTTTTAAGCCCAACTGGTTGGCTTTAAAAAACAAAAACGTTTGCCCTGTAGAAGGCCTAATTGTCCAAAACACGTTGGAGTCTTGTGCTCTAAAATTAAAGGACTTATATCCTAGTTTCACAGTCACTATTGAAGAGTGGGCTTTTGGATCAGTTTCATGTCTTTTATACCATCCTTGATTCATTTTTTCTTCATATAACTTTTAAATTCTTAAATTTTATTTCTATGTTGGCTGATAATTTACCCATAATTTAGCTCTGGTATTGTTTTCGGTCAGTAATAAACACGTTTATCATGTGTCTGGCTGTGAAGCTGCTCAAAGTCCTTCAAACAGAAACAAACTCCTGATAATAAACAGACACACTCACTTTTCACACATTCTGTCTCACCGCTGATGTGATGAGCTGATGTAAACAAGCTTTTAATTGTGACAATATCTGACAGCAAAAGATCATTAAACATTGCACTAGTAACAAATACAGATGCACAGAGTCAGACATAGATTCTCTTTTACATACGACAGATGGAATACTTTCTAACAGATTAACACCACAAGAGCTTTGGATAATTTGCAAAAATAAACCAGAGATGATGTTTCCAGGCAACAAGCAGAGAGCTACGACTGGATTTAAGATGAGCTGCTGCACTCAGGTCTGTTGGACGTGCCTAAACCTGGCATACGAGTTCAGATCAGTCAGAAAAAACACCATAGGTCTAATGCTGAATCTGTCAGTCCTGCCCAGCAGAGCATGTGGAAGTCAATGATTAGATCGGAAAAGTCAGTGTGTGATGATCATATACCACGTTTTGATGATAATGTATCACATTTTCACAGACAGATGTCTTCCAAAATGCCCACTCAGTAATAGCAGCAGCCCTGGGGCAGCTCAGCAGAAGTGAGTTGCCTAAACACCTGGGGTCTCATTTATAAAGGAGTGCGTGAAAATGTACGTGAAAAAGTTCCTAGTGGGAAAATCTGATTTTCATCTGCGTCAAAAAATAGCCTGATTTATTAAAACCTCCTCAGCACACCTGAACGCAATTTTCCCTCTATAAATCCCAACCCACCTTACAATTGTGCGGCGGAAACTCCACGTGATGTCACTCAAACTTCTTCGAGCACACCTTATATGGTCATGCAAATTGGAAAAAAATAATATATTTGGCATATTTATAAGGGCGAGACGTCTGCCAAAGACTGCAGCAAAGGAATTTTACGGACACAGAAATGGAGACTTGAGTGGGTGAAGTGGAGGCCAGAAAATATATTTTATTTGGAAGCCACGGCGCGGCAGTGACGAATAAAAGAAAGAAGGCGGAGTGGCAACAAGTCATTGACTCTGTGAACGCGGTCAGTGGTTCGGAGCGAACCTTGGCCGACCTAAAAAAAAAGGTCGGATTTGAAGGTAAGTTTGAAGCAATTGTTTGCATTGTGGCACGTACATACATGCTTTTGCTACTATTGCACGTTAATTAAAATGGGCTACAGCAGGCCCATGTTCCATGGACTTAATCAAATGAAAAAATTACCATTAAAATTAGAATGCGCCTACTTAATGTTCTTGCATTGTCACGCTCCGATTGGTGTGCGTAAAGTTATTGATCTATAAATGTGATTTTTTTTTTTAAGTTGGAAGCAAAAAGACGGCTTTCCCAACACAGAACAAGCATGGAGGCAACTGGAGGAGGGCCCAGCACCCCGGACCTGTCACAAATGGACGTTAAATCACTTTGATTATTGGTGAAGCCAGTATGTGTGGCATTGTGCCAGCTTTAGCGGGGACACTGATGTACAAGGTAAATCAAGTTTATTTCTCCAACATCTAAACCATTTTATACTTAAACACACATAATGTTTTTATTTTTTATTATGTAGCGGAGCCAGCAGCTGGTGAAGTGCGTGGAGGAGGAAATACGAGGCAGAGGAGGTGGTGCCCTTCCCAACCACCTTCAGCGCCAACCTGCGCTCCCACCAGCAGTGGTCCAAGTGGGCGCATCGTTACCCAAACGGTCATCCAGCTACAATGAGAAACCATTGAAGCAATAAATAACATTCATCATCAGTTGACCGAAATTACTGCTCTATCAAATTTAACAGAAGTTGCCTCTTTGTCCGTCCTATGTTTTAAACACGGTGCATTACAGCCTCTCGAACTCTCACACCGAGTAGGTGCTCTTCATGACGAGCCGGGGGGTCGTTGTCAGGGTTATGGCGATGAGGAGGTGGTGCCGGTGCATCCTGGGAATGGGGATGCCATTCCGCAATGCCACATTGTGCAGCACCCCACAGGCCATTAATATTCGGCAGACCATTGAGGGTTTATATAAAAGTTTGCCTCCAGACGCATCAAGACAGCGCCAGCGACATTTTAACAAGCCGATGGCACGCTCCAACACCGCGAGCGCGTGCATGCACATTATTGTAGTGAATCTCTTGTGGTGTTTGGGGGTCCATGAACGGAACAAGAAGCCACTGCTTGAGGGGGTACCCACTATCCCTGCTAAAGATGATGCATATTGAGGTAAGCGTGTTCGATGATGACAATTTGTAATTACTCACCAGTAGCCACCATCACGACTTGCCCTGCTTGCAGCTTGTTCCCAACACTGCTGTGTGTTAGTATAAAAAGTCATGGGTAGAGCCAGGCCAGCGTGCAACTATATTAGTTAAGTACATTTTGACATCGCATATAACTTGCACATTTATAGTGTGCACGTGCTTTCGATTTACATAAATAAATTCATTTACAGAAGGTGCTTTATAGCAATATGGGTACAGTCATTTGCACCGATTACATTAGGAAAATCGGTCATTGCTGCAAATTGCCTTTTGATGTTGGTTTGTTCCTCCACAGTGTAGGGAAACTTGATGCATTTTATGCTCATTTTTATAATGGCATCTAGCATTGCTGGCATTAGAGCAGACAACGAGGGCTGTGATATTCCAGACCTAAGGGGACAAATATGTATGTTTTAAATATGCATTTTGACACACACATTTAATGGCATTAATAGGCTACCTGTCAGCCATCTCATGCTGGTATGAACCAGTGGCGAGAAAGCTTAGCCTGGTCAAGACTTGTGTCTGGACTGAGATGGCGTGGTTTCGCCTTGCTGTGCGCTCCAATTCCGGACCCAATTCAGCGCAAAGCTGCAATAATACGGCCCGTGGCAGCCTGAAGCGGCTTATGAGCCAGTCATCGTCGTGTGCCAATAGATCCTCTCTGTCACTGAATACTCTATCCCTCCGGAGGCCACGATCCACTGTGTCCTCCTCTAGCAGTGCCAAGAGTGCCATGATGCGTCATTACGCACCCGACAGATCTCGCATTATTTATAGCTAATCACGGCAATTGCCAATTAGCCATGGCCATGCAGAAATAATTAGGAAACATGAATAGTAATGTTTATTTATTTATTTGCAATAATTACAATTATTATTAATTTTTTTTTTTTTTTTTGTCATTTCACTAGCCTATTGTATATTGACGAGCGTGCGCTTTGCTAGACCCATAGTGATAATTTCCACAAGCTGTGCACCATTAAGCCTATTTTGCTGTCAGTTCATACATTAGTAATAATATTGGTCCGGGTCCGTATTCACAAATTGTCATCTATGTTGGGTTAGCTGTAAGCGCACGTTAGTGTTTATTTTAATGAATGAACTTTTGTTTTGTAACGCCTCATTTCACCAGCAGGCCACTTGAGGCCATCCCTTTCCAAACTGTGCGTAACGTCTAAGCAAGGCCCAGAATTTGCGGAGAGCTGCGTACTTTCCCACGTCAAGATATTTTTTATAAATCAAAGCTTTTGCGTAAGGCCTACTTTTGTGCTTAAGTAGGCCTTATAAATGAGACCCCTGGTGCCTCAAGCTACGACCCGCTTTAGGTTTAACGAGTAAATCTTAACCAACTGAAGCCCTGAACTTGAAGCCTAAACTCACTCGTTACACTCAAAGAACATGTCGCCGTACGACTTCAACCAAAATTTGTGGTTATTTTATGTTTTGGCTTTTTGAAACATATTTATGTAAAAATGGCGTGAAAATGGCGTTGTATTGGTTGGTGGGGAAAAGAAACCTGCCAACCAGACACGGGGAGAAACATGCAAACTCCACACAGAAAAAACTTCATAAGGAAACCTCATCAGTCAAAGCATGCTTTTATTCTGTATATTTTGGTCAAAAGTTACACTGTGCACCTTTAAAGTGAACAAAAGCAGGATTGTAGTTGCCCCAAAATACTGAATCTGATGGTGGTGTAATCCCTCATTAGTCCAGGAGTGATCCACAGTAGAGCGACTTCAATGTTGTCATCCGGACAGCGTTTTTAAAGATCGAGACATTTCGACTCTCACCTAAAAGTCATTTTTAAAAGAGGCCATCCAATTCACTTTTCCAAGTTTTTAACCTTGTTATGATGGCCTTCCTTCATCATTAGTTTACTCAAAGTTATATTTGAATTGATTCATGCATGTTGGAGCAATCTTATATTGTTCTTTAGCTGGAGCTCAAGTGCTCAGTAATCCTCGTTCTCACCTACCACCTATCCCCTCCCACTTGTCTGTATTTACTTGATATTTTTCAAATGATTAAAACTCAAAGTGAAGCATATAAGGTTCAAACCTGTCTCATAGCCACTTTCCAACAATAATATTTGTTGCATCGACTTACAGAAAAACCCAAGGCACTCTCTTTTAAATAAAATGCCTTTATTAACTATGGCATGTCAAAAATGGACCTCATAAAGCCCCAACGCGTTTCAGCCTTCTGGCCTTCATCAGGGGACAAACAGAATTCAAATGTAACATGTGATATTATATACAGGATTTCCAACAATAGGGCTTCACCACTAACCAAGTTAGTGTGAGAAGTGGGCAGTAACATAAATGCACCACAAGATGGTGGTGTGGAAAAAGTTGTATGATGAAAATATAAGTTCACACAAAACTACAAAAATACAGTAAAATCAAGACTCCCATTCAATCCAGGGTGTTTAGTGGCTTGCAATGTATAATCCAAAATGTTTCCCGTTGTTGCAGTTTTTAAGTCTATTACCTTTTGTGTACCACATTGTTTCAAACTTCAATAATAATTTGTTCTTTAAAATCTGTTGTTTTTTACAGTTACATTTTAAAATGAAGAGGCGGGGCTTATCAGTTCTACAGTTTTGAACAGGAAGTCAATAGAGCTTTTCCTATTTTTAAGCTGTTTTAGATCAACTTTGTGTTTTAGAATCAACAAAAGGTAAATTACTGATCTGCATATGGTCTAGTTTCTTACTAAATATATAAAAAAACACAATAGTTCCCCTTTAATCTAATGGAAGTGACCTGAGACTGGCTGTATCTATACTATACTGAGGGCCTGATTTATCAAGTCAATAAAATACTTGTGAGCCATTTGCAGTAAATGTAATACTGAAACATGCACACATATTACACAAAACAGATCTGCACCACCTCATATTTTGCATCCAGTGTTTGTGTAAGAGAAAAATATCAGCTATGTCAAGTGTTTGCTCCCGCTAACTTATTTTGCTCATGAGCAAATGCTTGATAAATCTGGCCCTCAGTGTAGTATAAATGAGGAGCTGCACACATTAAGGGTATTTCACACCAACACAACCCCCAGTCGCTGTCGGTATGGTGGAGCGACGCACTGTCTGTCCACGTCTCTAGGGTGCACCGATGTGAAAGAATATTCAGACAAACACGATCCAAACAGCCAACAGTCTCCAAACAAATGCCGTGTGAGCATGCGCGTGATGTAACGCTTGACGAAAATGACGAAACATAAGTTGCACGCGAGTAGAAGTTGTCAAACTTTGACGGCAAACAGATGTTTTAGTCTTACCTCACGGATTAGGCTCAACTCGTATTTCCCTCCACAGTCCAGCCTTCGTACTGCGGTCCCCGTAACTCCCCCGTGTTTTCCTCGATCCAAATAGTAGCCATTCTCCTTCGTAGTTATGTTCCGTTTGACCCCGTGTAAATAACAACAATCCATGCTCGGCTAAATACTGTTTTTCCGTAAGCGTATTTTCGGTTTTCCGCACTATATTCCTGCTCACTGATTCACTGGTTCTCCTGTGGCCACGAGCGACACCGACTTTACTTGCAAGTCTTCAAAAACCCGCCTCCACGAGTTGCTCTGCTCTCCTCTGACCCCCGACAAACCCATTTACATCAAACACACGTGAGCCGCCTGTCGGCAAAAGTTGCCAAACAGGTTCAGACGGGCGACCCTCGGCTTGGTGTGAAAGACCCTTTAGACCTGTTCATGAACTGGTTTGGTTGATTATATGCTTCTCCAGACGAACAAAAGAGTGGAAGCATAGATTTATATAGATTTGTAATTGGCAGCAACATAATCATTGCTTTAAACTGCCTTTATACACAAACATTATATTCATTCGAATAAATTTTTTTTTTTTTGCTTGAACTGCATCATACTTTTTGTCTTTTGAACACAGTTTGTGTTGGACAATGGTCACATCAAAATATATTGTTTTTAGTTGTTTAGTCACAATAATAATATTTCACACTCAATTTTAATCATAAGGAACAGATTCAATTCTCTATACCAATTCCAATGCCACAAAGTTAATTAAAAATGCTGTTTTAAGTCAAAATTGAATGTATTAGACATTTTCAACACAAAAAGTACTTTTTTGGTTTTAACATTTTGGTTTTAAACTAGTATTGATAAATATCAGTTGTTGTGTTTTTTTTGTTTTGTTTTTTTTTTTTCAGAAATGATCCCATTTGGTCTTTCTTCTTCAGATTAAAAGCACATGAACCCAAGCAGTCGGGTGAACGGGGAAATGCCAGACCTGCTCACAAAAGCAGCATCATTTACAAATCTTTCTTCCTTGGACTTTATCAGGACTACCGTAACTGTACATTTTTTTTCTCTGATGCAGTTTTGGTTCGTCCATGGTGTCTAAGATCTCTGTGTGGAGCTGACAAAGACGACACATCTAGGTTTGGACAGAATGTTTGCGGTTAATTCTCGGCTGACTGGAGCTGTGTGCGGAGCGGCAGTTTAAACACAGCTGAGGCTAAAAGATTTCTGCTGTTTGTGTTTGTGGAGCTTCCAAAGGTCAGGAGAGACAATACAGTATTTCACCAGAGCCTGGTCAGTGTCCTGCAGGAGGGACCAGACTGTAGCTACTCAACTCAACTTTAAAAACAACGGTATTGGTCAAAGTGCTGTACATGTAACATAAGAATTGTGAAACAGAATAGAACAAGGGAAAACTTAACAAAGTAAACTAATTAATACAAAAACAAACAATCAAAAATATACTGAACAAAGATATAAACGCAGCCATTTTATATGAGATGAACTCAAAGTTTTAAAACAATGTATACTTAGACAAAATAACACTTTCTCCCAACTCTGTCCAAGGCTGCATTCACAATCCAAACTGAACTGGACCAAAGTTGCAACATTGTGTTTTTATTTAAACTGGCTATACACTTTTTGCCAATGGAACCAGGGCAGTAGAGACACATCTGCCTTTGGCCTCTGGAGGCGCTGTGGGAGAGAATCACGTTACGCCAGCAGCAAAGAAGACATACGGCTTTTGAGCCACATCAGCGGCAACAGGCTGCATCCAAAACCAACACACTGCTGGACTTTATATTTATGTTTTTATGGATCTATCCCACAACTTCTCTCACATTAACGGGACCAGAGTGAGTGACAGACAAAGTGTCGGAGCAAAGACAACGTGGACTTTCACTTTAGAAGACGAGAAAGAAGGACTGAGTAAAATGTAACAAAACGTTCATCTATTGAGAAATTCTGTCTCTGAAAGGTTTGTCAGCTGATCACTTAACTGTATAACTAAAAATTAGATGAATAAAGGTAATTTTCTCCACAGTATTGTGAGCTGTAGTGTTACTTTCTGTTGTTTTGTTATTTTTGTAAATAATAAGAGAAAATGGTGTTATACGTTCATTTCATAATACCTTATTCACTAGCAAGGACCACACCACCATAAAGAATGCAATTAAAATATTTATTGATGAATGATCGATGGCTAGATCGAGAGACTGTGGATGGGGGCTCTGTCTCGGCGATTCAGGACCCCCCACCTGTAGATAGAGATGTCTTCAGCAGGAGGACAGATGAGATGTGGGGTGGGAGGGTGGGGTCGAGAGATTTGAGACATTATTAGGAAAAGGAGGTTTAAGTAGAGGTTTCTGGGTAATTGGAGGTGTGTCCGAGAAGACGAGCGAGGCGTGGTTTCCTGGTGCAAAGGGGCTGTGGTCCTGCTCCTGAAATTCAGGTAATATACATTAACTCCCATTATAACGGATCTAGCAGCTGCTCTTCTCTTACTTTCATGTGTTTCTTGTTCTCACACATGCTGTGTGTGTCTCAGCGTGGATCACAGCACTGTTCACTTCCTGGTTTTGTTTTGCTCTTGGTTCGTTTGCGTTTACAAGACAAACAAACTTTTCCAGAGCCCTGTGGATCTGTTAACCTTGGATTTTCTCAGTGAAGCCGTACGTGTTCACTGCGCAAACTGACCAATCAGAACAACCGAGCTGCGGATCATGAATGCAAAATATACAGGTGTTAAAATCTAAAACTAAGCCAAATGAAACGATCTGCGCTTCAAGTGGAGTCTGTGCTTAAGCGATATAACAGACTAAGCACTAAAGTGCAGACATCACCAAAGGTTTTAGATAGACTTTTTAGTCTGAATGAGCTGCGTCTTTAGTTCAGACAAGTCTTTTGTCTGAGTCAAAGTGATTTAATATTTCTTGACAATGAAAGAGTTTATTAATCATCACACAGATTAAACAAGGATTCTTTAGTCACTTTCTACTTCATAAACGTGCACATTGCATTGATATAACTTCCTCATTTCATCGAGCTTCTTAGACCGTTAGACCAGGTTTAACCCAGAACTTACTTCACTAAACCAAATCCAGCTTCGTAGTACAGGGCTCAGGGCTCATTCAACCGAGCAGAGACCGACCTCCAACCGGACCAGATTTTGAAATTTACTTTTGAAATCTCCTCTCAATTGGTCTTTTTGCCTGTCCTTCTCTCTCCATTTTCTCTCTTTTGTTCCTTCTCTTCCTCTAACCCTCCGTTTTGGTTCTCTCTATCCTCCTCTCTCTCTCTACTCTTCTATTCTCTCTCCTCTCTCACTTACCTCCTCTGTCCTTCTTTCTCCTCTTCTGTGGTCGCCTCTCTGGCTTTTTCGTTGTCTGTCCTCTCTGTCTCTTGTCCTCTTTCTCTCTCTTCCTCCTCTGTCCTTCGGTCTTTCTCTCTCTCTCTCCTCCTCTTTCCTCTTGATATTCCCAGAGCTCTTTTGTTTTGATTCCTGATTCCCGGAGAGCGAGGCCGGAGCGCTGAGGCGGAGCTAAGGCAGGATTAGGAACACTTGTTTTCACGCTCTCCTGGAGGTGGACTCGTGTTGTAGCACCGTCTCTTTCTCCGATACGTGGGGCTTTAGTGCGGCAGTCTGCTTGTTATTCACGCAAAGTCTAACTGCAAGTGACAGGTGAACGCGGAGAGTCGCACTTTAAAGGTCACAAAATGCCGTCCGAGTAAATTCAGCTTTAAATGTTATATCACTATTTCACAAGTATGTCTGTAGAGCTGCTGCGTTAGAGGGTTTGTCCTTAGCTCTGTTCAAGCAGGGTCATATTTACCTCGGGACGTCTGTAAACTTTAGATTATTTCATGAGTTGTTTTTTTTTCTTGTTTTGTATAGACATTCACACGAGGCTTGTAATTTTCTTGTTTTTACAGACTTTATTCAGAAATGGCGACAGATACGACCTAATTTATGACATATGACTTCATTCATGACTTGAGCATTTCTTGTGGTTTGAGTTTGTTTTATCATGACTGACCTGGGCTGTGACTCTGATCATTCTCAGCACAGAGCTCAAAATCAAAGACCCTGGGAACAGTTTGGAAGCAAATACATTGTACCTGTAAGCTCTAAGCCATCTTTATTTTCGTCAATAGGACGATATGATGAACTACGGACAAAAATAGATGATTAAATAAACGTCTGCAGATCGCGAAAATGACAGCAGCGAAAAATACCGCCGCGAAATACGGCGAATTTCTGCACATTAATGTTGAATTTTTCAAAGCCAATTTGACATGAAGCTGTTTGTCCTGAAAAAGTTTCAGATTTCAGTATTTCTGTCCAAAAAGTCATCGCAATGATGCATTTTATCAGCTGTTCCAGCGTGAGAGTGAAGAGGGACCAGAGGCGGAGCTCACAGAGAGAGGGACAGTGCTGGGGCCCACATGGACACACTGACACCAAGTGAAACTTGATGAGAGGTGCAATGATATTAATAATAAAATTATGCATAAAAGTAAAGATTTGTTGGTCTAAAAAGCTCACTGCAAATTTAGGGAAAATGCATTTGTTTTTTTCAAAATTTTCCGAAGTAGATTCTTTCATTATCTCTTTATTGTGAGTAATATTATTTAGCCTACACTTATTTTTGTCTGTCACTTTGTGCATAGTTATAAATTATAATAAAAAGTAAATTCTTTGCTTTGATGAAAATTTTAGGGGTGTTTTAAAATTTATGGGGTCTTGAGCTAGGGTCTAGACTCGCCCCTGCTCTGGATTCATTTCACTGTATCTGAATATGTTTTATTGGATGTTTATGTTTTATTTTCTACCATTCAAGTTTGCTAAATAATAATCTTGCGAAGTCCTGATTTTGGGCTTACATAAATAAATTGATTGGATTATTTGATTTGATGATACTGTTCTCTTCTCATCATGGAGGTCTGCAGCCAGATGCTCTCAAACATGTTCTTTTGTGTCAATACTTTTATACTAGTTGTAGCATTGATTACAAAATGAGTTGTTATTCTTTTGATAACCTTTTTCTCTACAAACAATCACTAGTCTTACAAAATAATACAAAATGACAGTGATTCAGCAGAGGGGACGGAACAGAAACGACATTGCTCTTGATTTGACATTCATCACATTTCCACTGGCAATTTGAAATAATTCAGATTCATCAAAAAGCTCCCAAAAGTGAGCTGTTTTCTTTGATTGAAGTGAAGGTCAGCGCAGCGGCAGATGTCGGAGGTAATGAACCGCGGCAGAGCAGACACGACTCACATTTAAGAAAATATCACTGACATCTTAAACCTTCTCTACCTGCTTTTTACCACTTTGGAAACCACAAGTAAGACACACTAAATTCTTCTTTCTTTTATCATTAGCGTCAAAATTATCATACCATTTGGTTCTTGTCAATAGTTCCCCCAAAACACTGTAACTCCAACTGTTTGACAAGAAAAATGTGGCCATGCTTCACTGAACGCTTTGTATCCTTGAGTAGATTTGCAAGCTAGGTTGTAATTTGGTTAAGTAAGTGTTATTATTACAACGCAAATGTGATAAACATAAACAGTACTGTTTTATTAGCTGCTCCATGTAACCTTAAATATGGGATAGTTTTTTTGTTAAAGACTTTTCTAGGTAGTCGTCAAATGTAATTATGACTTCTATCTCTGGAAAACAAACAAACAATATGTACAGTTAAAGTGAGGCTAAACAGGCGTTCAGAGACTAACTCCGCCCACAACTGAACCTCAAACAGGTTCGCAAAAGTGGGAGATCCCGGAGGCCTTTGAAGAGACGTCCAGGTGGGTGTAAACAGACATTGATTGACAGCACTAAATATGAACAGTGAGCCTGGTGAATGCTGAGTTTTGTATGGAGCGGTCCAGGTCTTGACGTGAGATTCACAGATGAGGAAGCAGCTTCCTTGACGTGTAAGTTTGCTTCCTTGCACGTCAAGATTCCTTTTATATTTACTTTACAAAACATAGCCTATTATGTATTTAACCTTTGCTTTAGTCTACATAAGCACAGATCGTATGATGTGAGTATTTTCTACAAATGAATAGCCTTTGAAAACGAAAATGATAAATTTACCACTGGCACGAGTTTCGAATCAACGCATCATTGTGCAGGTAGCTGCACCTTGCACCCCTCGCTCATCAAGCTGAGCTAATTGACTGCTGATGTCGACATACAGCGAGTGATCCCTTTCAAACTCTCTGCAGCAGTGGTGTCAGAGGGAGGAGTTTAGACAAACCATCTGGGCGGCTCGTCTGCCGCGTCAATACACTGTGACGTCGGAGGGTACTGAAAATGCAGTGACAGCGTTTGTCCATCGTGGCAGTACAGCCGCGGTTTTTGCACACATAACTCCAAAATGACGAGTTTGCACAAAAATGTCTAAAAAAGGCCTGGAAACAGTAGATAATTCAATTTTGACCCATATACACAGTCTGACAGTGAAAAAAAGTTGATTCTGAGTTTAGTTTCTCTTTAAATGAAACAGAATCAAAGAGGTGTGAAATCAGATGTGGTGTACCTCAAGGTTCAATTCTTGGACCTAAACTGTTTAATCTATATATTAATGAGTTTGAAAAAGTGACTGATCTTGAAAAAATTCTCTTCGCTGACGATACATTGTTTTGTGCTGGAAATAACATACAAGAACTAACACAGACAGATAATGAAGAACTAAAAAAAGTAAAACAATGGTTTGACTTAAATGATCTGATACTTAACATTAAAAAAACAACTTTATTTTGTTCATGACAGAAAGAAAAGTATGACATGACATTGGAAATAGATCGGATTGAAATACAGCGAGTAAGAGAAACAAAATTCCTGGGAGTAATAATTGATAAAGATTTAAGTTGGAAATCTATATATCCAAAGCCATTGCAGTTTTACATAAACTCAAGTTCTTACTGAATATTGAAGTTTTATTAACTTTGTATAATGCTTTAATATTACCATATTTGACATATTGTGTTGAAATATGAGGGTCAACATGCAAAACATATATACAACCACTGTTTATTTTACAGAAGAGAGCTTTGAGAATAGTCACTAACAGTCAATATTGGGAACCATCTAACCCATTATTTGTCAAACTTGGAGTGTTAAAAGTTCATTATATTGCTGATGTAAGTGTCCTCAAAGTGATGTATAAAGCTAAGTGCAACACTATAATTTAAAAGGAATGGACATGTTCAATAAACCCAGATTTAGAACAAACTTGATGGAACGAAGCTGCTGTAAAAGGAGTTCAATTATGGAACAGTCTTGACAATCAAATCAAAGAATCAGGAACAATATTGACATTTCAAAAAGTCGTCTTCTATGTATTTCTTAAAAGGTATAAATCAGATTTATAATTGTTGTGGTTAAAAGAATGGATTTGTTTGCTGTGAATTGTGTATGTTAAGCTTTTGTAAATAGAATTGTATTGCTGAACAGGAAACTTCTGTAAATTGAAAAAGGGGGCAGATATTATAAGATTAGTCTTCTTTCTGCTCCTTTTCATTCATTCATTTTTAGTTTGTCAGTTTGATACATACTATATCTCATTGCATGTAATGAATTAAATAAAGATAAATAGTAAAAATAAAAAAATATTATGTAGCTATATTACAGGACAGTATGTAACGTGACCCTCCAATAAAGCCAAAGAAAACAGACCTCACCCATTCTTCTAAACTTAATCACTGTCCCTCCAGACCTGACTATCAAGCATTTATCAAGACCAACCAAGGCCAGTTATTACAGATGTTATGTTGTGCAAGTAAAACATGTATGTACAGTATGATGTCCTGTGAAGTCATTGGTTGTCTTAGAAAATAATACTTGAGCTAACAAAAGGGAAAAGTCTTGTCTGGTTGCAATTTTATTTACACAACTCAAAATTAGGTTTGGTTTGCTTTACTTCCGGTCCTCTCAGTAGAGTGCCTCCTCATGGAGGTCTGCAGCCAGATATTTATGAAAAAATAGATTAAGTGGATAAAAAGTGTAACTTGACCGATAAAAAGTAGTATAGTAAAACTGTAGATACAGGTCACAAGACGAGGGACTCCTGGTACAGGTCACACGACGAGGGGACTCTGACAGTATACAGGGATCGAACATGACGAGGGGACTCCTGGTACAGGTCACAGAGACGAGGGGACTCCTGGTACAGGTCACATGACGAGGGGACTCTGGACAGGTACAGACGAGGGATCTGGTACAGGTCACATGAGAGGGGACTCCTGGTACAGGTCACATGATGAGGGGACTCCTGGTACAGGTCACATGATGAGGGGACTCCTGGTACAGGTCACATGATGAGGGGATCCTGGTACAGGTCACATGATGAGAGGGACTCCTGGTACATACAGGGACTCCTGGTAAGGTCAGAGACAGTCACAAAAAATAACTTTCAGACGCATTATGATTCTATTGCCAGTTTAAAACGCTCGAGGTTGTGATAGTGGCCAAAAACATTTTTAGCTTTGGGTCACTCTACTCACTTAAGTGAACTCTGCTCTGATTGGTCAGTTCCTAGAGGGCATCTGCCTAAGAGAAAATGTTCGGTGGATGGAGAGGTTCTGAATCAAGATAGCTGCTAAAGACTAAACACATGTGCCAATGGACACAGCAAAGGGCCTATGTGCCAATTTTCCAAAGAGTCATCATGGTCTTTACACTAGGACATGTGATCCAGTGGTTAGAGCTCTGGCCTGATAGCAAGAAGGTTCTGAGTTTAACTCCCAGGTAGCCTGGGGTCTTTGTGGAGTTTCCATGCCCTTGCTGTGTATGTTTCCTATGAGTGCTCCAGTTTACTTTACCACTAAAAACATAACCAAGAGTTCCTCTTCTCACAATTAAATTTGCTGCTAAATGTTAGAATCTGTGCAAGCACCTCTGCTTTGTGTCTAACTGTTCTTTGTCCTAAGAAACAATAGCTTTACTTTTAGAATGGTGCATAGTGCGCCTTCGCAGCAATTCCATTTGAATTTGACAAATTAAACATGGAAATAAAAATAACTACACATGGACTAAATCAGGTTTGCACTAGTGCTACCCTGAATTAAACCAGTAAACAAGACAAAATCTTTTCTATAATCTTTGTAAGAAGGTTGTGGGCCCTGATTTAAAGACCTCATATGGTCATGGCTACACTGAGTGCTAGTTTGGTGCAAGAGTTAGAATTGCTTAAAGCTAAGTGTTCTTGAACACAGACCTCAGAGCAGTGCGAGCGCACGTCTGAGAGTCACGCAATGTGTAGAAGGAGTCTGTAGAGAGTCTATGTTTGTCGGAGGTCGCAGCAGTCTGTTGCGACTTTTGAGTCATAATACGAGCATTCTCGTGGGAATCCACATGAATCCCTGTGTCTTTGGGATAATACGGACCACAGTGGACTGGAGCTGGTGTACAAGGCATTTGGAAGCCATAATTATACAGCCCTTGGTGCTGGTTTAATTGCCGTAAACAATGACCCATGGATTACTATGTTATGTTTTTTTCCATCTTAAATCACATTATTCAACTTTTCTGCCTGCAACCCAATATTTATTATATTACTTTGATAATATATTATTCTTTATTACAAAATAGCTTTGCCTACAAGTCTAAGCTTATCAACATGTGAACCGACAGCTGCCATGTTCTCAAATGCGCATGAATCTCTGTAAATACATGTTCGAGTAGTTATTTGAGAAGTTAAGTAGCTATAACATGTTTGAAGCTTCTAAAAGTTCATTTGACTGAAAGATACAGGCATAAAAAGGCTTAACTTGATCCATTGGAAAAGACTACTTGTACTGCATTGTTCTCCTGCGTTTCTTTGAGCTGCCAGATAAACAAGGCAGGAACAAATGATCTTTCATAAAGCAATCAATCCTGCTCCAGCGTGATGAATGCCCTGTGTGGAACAATGACACTTTTTTCTGCAACGACACTGAAGGCAAACAGCTTACAAACTGTGATGTGCTCAGAGCAACAGAGCGCTCCTGGTTAACAGAGACGTGTGAAAAGAAATGATATAGGGGCCATTTAAAGTGTTTATTTAGCTTTTCTACTAGCAGTGACGTGCAGTCAGGGGAGGTAGAGTCCAAATGGAGGAAAAATACTTACAATAAGACTAAATAATATATATTTTGTATGTACCGGTAATATGCATTGTATTGTCATGGTTCTCAAACTTTTTCAGTCCAGGGACCCCTTATTGGCTCAAAAATCTTCTATGGACCTCTTATCACTCTTCGCTCTGGTATCACATTAAGATTTGGAAATTAAAGCCAAGTTATATATCAAATTTGAATAAATGGTTCATTTCCTATGGTCATTTTTACTGGTTTGTTTGTTTCTATACAAAGCTATCTATCTTTTCTATACAAAATTCCATGTTTAGGATGGTAAATCACAAGAAATTGTTATATTGAAAAAATGGCCAATGTTTAAAAAAAATTGTGGACCCCTACACATGGTCCAGGGACCAACAGGAGTCCCGAACCCCCCTTTGAAAACCTATTTGTCATATTTGGGTGATTAAGTTTTCTGGTTCAAAGCCTCTAAATCTCCAGGACTCGCTGATATAACGTAGATCTACAGCGCTGAGGCTCGTCTCACTCAGACCTGCACAGGCACACAAAAGTGAAAATATATACGTATTTGTAGAAGTGGTTGTCTTCTAATTGTCAAGAGCTTGTTTAGTGAGTTAATTTGACAATAACTCACTAAACACGACAAAAAGAAGAAGTGTAGTTTTCTGGCAAAATATTGACTAGAGCTGACTACCTAGCTCTAGTTCTTTCATATTTATGATTGATTAGCTTTTGTCACAATTCAAGATTTTTGTGTGTTTGTTAAATAAAAAAAGTCATTTTGTGGAGAAAAAGTAATTTTCTCCACATGGAAAAAAAATAAAGTCGTAAAGTGTGTTGTTCTTCAAATCCACTGCTACTAACTGTAGCTCAGTAGCAACACCTGCGGAGGTGCTAGCTTCTCAAAAGTAAAGAGATGAGAACAGTGTTTGAACCAATCAGAGCAGGCCTAGAGGTCACCCAACCTACTTCATTAGCATACACATGGAAAAATAAAAAGGAAGCATAAACAAACATTAAAAAGTAAAAATAGATGAATAAATAAAAATAGAAAAAAAGTATATTTGAGTATTATATATTTACTACTATAGAAGAAATGACATGTACAAAATATATTTACAAATTAAAATGATACATGTTTGACCATAAAACAGAAATAATTATTGATTTTTTGATCATTTTATTCATTTATTTAATCTTATTTTTGTATGTATAATTATAATTAATTAAAAATGTACCTATTTATTTCCACGTTTTTTGTTTTATGTATTTATTTTTATGTTGATTATTATCAGTAGTAGTAGTTACAACGGATTACTTTTACAGTAATGAGTCAATCAAGTAATAATTAGCTTGAAAACTGCCCAGAACAGCCAAACAAAGATGTCTTTATGTCAGTTTATCAACTCGGACAGTTTGTAAAACATCGCAAGAGTGAATTTGTGCTTTTGTTTACATTAGTTCTGTGTAGCCGTTAGCAACATAAGCATAGCAGCACATAACAGCAGGTTTATAACGGCAGACGCGCATAAGCAGCGCAGGAGCAGAGTCACAGAGGCCATGTTCCATTTCCTGCCTTGGACGTTGAAATTCTCTCCGAGGATCCGAGTGGGATCTCCGAGTTGAAAGGCTGTTCCAGTGGGAATTTACAAGTCGGAACTCAGAAGATCCGAGCTCCGAGTACCACTGGAAAGCAATATTTGTATGAAGCTTGTCAATGGCACTTTCTTGCGTTATGGAGAATACGGATCACTTGGGGGTCACTCACGGTGAAATATGGAGGCTTTTGGCCCCCGCACTTCAACTTTATTCTCACAAAAATCTGACATTTTTCTCAAATTTTTACGACATTATTCTCAATTGTTTTTCACTGTATTGTTATATAAATACAACACTTTAAAACTTCAACTTCAATCTCGAAAAGTTTCAAGTTTATTCTCGTAGCCCAAACTTTTTTCTTTTTTTTTTTTTTACTTGGCCCTTATACTCCGTCGGAAGCAGTAGTAGTGTTAGTATTATCATTTATTAATAATAAATTACATTTATTTACTTTTTTATAGATTATTATTTATTCATTATTTCATTTTTCTTTACTTTAATTTGATTTATTTATAAACAAGTTTTTTCCTATCCTCCATAGTCACGTTAGCTACTATATTTTGGCCCAAATTAGCGCACAAAACCCCAAAAAAAAGAACAATAATACTATAACACTTGACTCCATAGGTAAAATAACAAAACACAAACAAAAAGAGTCCGAAAGATTGCACAAACCTGATATTTACTGTAAATCTTGCAACACTGTTTGGTCCTCATTTGAACGACTGGACTTACCTCATTACACTTTTCAAAATACCCATATAATTTACACACTGTCCTAAACGTCTCAGTAATTCAAACATTGCGCTATATAAATCTTCCTGTTCAAAACACAAATTGCATTCTTCCATTCATGAGTAATTACATTCAAGTGTCATTTTCCCTTCACGGCCCAGTAATACATAATATTTCCCCAAACTCATTAATGTTTGAAATAGAAATGAAGCTAAATGTAGCATAAAATAGCTCTTTCAAAGCAGCAGCGATTTCCAGCGCAGATGAAACGCCGAGGCTCCATTGATGTTTGGAAACTGAAACGGAGGATTTTTTTAAACGTCCGAATCCGTCACGGCTCTGACCTTTTACCGTAATGACTCTAAAAGACAACATTAAACCGTGTGCACGTTTTTGTACGGAGAAAACGCTGCGTTGATTTGGGGATGATTGCTTTGGAGATGGAAAGGTCAGTGTTTGTGAATAAAGTGAGAGTAAACAGAAGCAGACTGGAGCTAAGATAAGAATGGAATGTTTAATTAGCCAGGCTGAGAATATTATAGTGTGAAGCCTTTTAACTTTAACTTTTACCTTTTAACTCTTTCAGCTCCAAACCTATTCTCACTTTGATCCTCCTTCTCTGATGCCACACTTTATTTTAAGTGTGGTGGGCCCCGTGTGCCTCTTTAAGAGGAGGGTCTCTTACCTGCATGAGTTCTGGGCCACCGTCACCCGCTATTTAGGGGCAGTGTAACACGACCAGCGTAATTAGCTCCAAGATTGCTTCAAAATCACTTTTAGCATCGCTCCTTGTTGGCCTAAAGCTTGGTGATTGTGCCTGCATTGCGTGATCCACCACTGAGTATCCTTTGATTCCGTTTAATTGTTCATTTATTCAGCCAATGAACCCAAAAGAACATTTCTGCCTTCATGTGCACGAGCCCGGGGCTGTCTCGAGTTAACCCCTATTGTGTGAGTTGCACTAATTCTCACGCAATAATAATTAATTTCTTCATTTTCAAAAGTTATTTCAAGATTGTTTTGTAAATATATTTACCTGGCAGTTTGTGGCGTCCAGGGCTTCTTCTCTGGCACGAGAATCAGTCTCAGCTCAAGCTGAGAGGACATTGTGAAGGGTTTAGCACGCCACAAAGCTTTTGAAAAAGCTGTAGGTGCTGTGGATGGGTGTCACATTTATATCAAACCTCCAAATGAAAACAGAAAAGACTACATAAGCAACAAGCAGTTTTACTCCTTCCAAATATCTGTGACTTCAGTGGACAGTTTCTCAACATTGTTTTTTGATTTCCTGGCTCTGTGCATGACAGACTTGTACTTAAAAACAGTCTTGGATATATATATATATTTTCTTCTGGGTGATGGTGATTATGCTGGTATTCAGTGACCTAAGGCCATCATCAAACTGCCACCTCAGAGCAGAGTTGAGGAAAGGTTCAACAACTGCTATGCACGTGCTCGTGGAGTTGTAGAAAGAGCCTTTGGCATGATGAAGGCACGCTGGCGATCAACAATGTTTAAGGCATTAGAAGTGAAAGATGTATTTTGCACTGACGTCATTACTGCCTGTGCTTTCTTGTATAATGTCTGTCTGACCCATGGTGATGTCCTGGAACCAGAAGCTTAAAACCTCCGCCGCCCCTGCCCTCAGGAGACCTAGGACAGGAGACAACATGGTTTCTGCACCACTTGTTCTACAACATGTAGTTGTGTGGCACTGTACTGTTCATGATGCAAATGTTATATGGTTCTAATATTTTGAAATGTAAAAGCAATAATGGAAAATGCACAATAAGTCATTTCTTTTCCAAAACAGGACGACTTGGAGGACATTGGTAAGGGTTTTGGAAGTTTAGCCCGCCACAAAGTTTTTGAAAAAGCTGTAGGTGCAGTGGATGGGTATCACATTTGCATTAAACCCATAGATGAAAACAAAAGGACTACTTTAACTACACACAGTTCAACTCCTTCCAAATGCAAGCCATCTGTGACTTCAGTGGACAGTTTCTGAACATTTTCATTGGATTTCCTGGCTCTGTGCTTGACACACGTGTACTTAAGGATAGTCCTGTACATGTGCATGCAGAATACCCACCAGCTGGCTAATTTCTTCTGGGTGATGGTGATTATGCTTGCATTCAGTGGTTGTATAGCCATCATCACTCCTTACAAACTGCCACTTTAGAGCCAAGTTGAGGAACGGTTCAACAACAGCCTTGCACGTGCTCGTGGAGTTATAGAAAGAGCCTTCGGCATAATGAAGGCACGCTGGCGGTCAACAATGTTTAAGGCATTAGAAGTGAAAGTTGCATTTTGCACTGATGTCATTACTGCCTGTGCTTTCTTGTATAATGTCTGTCTGACCCATGGTGATGTCCTGGAACCAGAACCTGAGAATGACCAACCTCCACAGCCCCCAAGAGACGTAGGACAGGAGACAAGTGGTAACATGGTTTCTGCACCACTTTGTTTTACAACCTCATCTCTCTGAACATGATTGCATTTACTTGTGTGCCATCTCTGTACTGCTCATGATGCAAAATGTTGCAGAATGTTACATGGTTTTAATATTTTGATTGTGTTGTTAACTTAGAAATTGACTGGAAAGTCTAAGAATTAACCTGTTAAAAATAATCTTATTGGAACATGTTTGATAAGAATTGATCTGAACTACAAAACGTTTTCAAAACATAAAATCCAATTAGATGTTAAAGAGAGAAATAATCCAATTAGATGTTAAAGAGAGAAATTATGGTACTTTAAAATTGACCATGCACTCTGTGAAATCACAAAGGGTGCAATTATTTGAAGAGTAAAAGCAGAAATACGTGCATCTACACAACCATATGCTCTAGAATGTTTTATTCAAGTGTGAGGTGCCTTAATAAAACACACAGGAGCAGGTAGTTGTGTAGGCATGCTTATTTCTGCTTTGACATTTTGACTCAATTTTTGGGTCTGGCAAACCACGTTTGGATGTCTTTTTTTTTCTCTGTGTGGTCAATTTTTGAAGTGCCATTATTTTCCATCCAAAACATCTGTGGCTTTATGCTTAAAAAAAAGTCAAACATGTTCCAAACACATTATTTTTTTTTTTTTTTAATTGGTCAATTTATAGACTTTTCAGTTTAGTCAGTACTCCTGAATGTGTTTAAAATGTTAACTTTGAACAGAAATATTTTATTCAAATATACAAAGTTTAGATATTAGTCCCATATCAGTCATCTTTCTTAATCAACATGAAACAAAGGTTTAGTGTTGATTACAAAAAATAGTGATATTTAATACATCTTGTGTTAAAATAATAATAATACAAATAAAGACATTTTATTGTTTATTTCAGAGACTATGTTTATTGTATCACGGCACGTTGTACATCACAATATTGCTCCTCGGCTCATGTGCCCCTCTCTATGATCAAAGATCTTTCCTTTTGCTGTGTTTTTTCAACATTCAGTGTGAAATGATGGTCGTCACACCAAGATTTAAAAGTGTCAACCTCTTTGAAATAAACTCTGAGCTCGTCTTTAGCTTCCAACAGAGTGAGAATGGTTTTGAAAAGTTGTGAACCTAATAACAATTTCCTGCAGTCTTTATTAGCAGAAGTTAATCCACAAAAATAACCGAGGTCCGGACCTTTCAGACCTCATGAATGCTGCGTACGACCATGTTTACAGTCGTTATATTGACTAATAACAGCTATAATTATGGAATGTCTTCATAATAGACTGTGAGGGTGCGTCCAGGTCAGCGTGTCCCTGTGTTATTTGCCGACTCCATGTAGTCTCTTTGGATTTATGGCTCTCCTCTCTCCACCTATCGATCCGATCTCTCTCTCTGCAAAGCCAGGTCTGGACTTTAATGCGACGAGACGTTAATGTTACTCCCCTTTTATTTCCGCCTTCCCCTTTTACTGCGGCGGCTCCACATAATGAGAGGCCAGAGGTGCAAAGTCTAATTGCCCGCCGCGTGTCCGAGAACGACCGTGAGTTTGTGTTCTGAGTCCACAGAAGATGAGGAAAGATCAAGGACTGGCCCGCCGCAGAGAAACCCCCACTGAGCTTCTGATCATTAGAATCCGACTTGTTAGAGCTGCTTCTGTTGAAGACCAGCGCACAGGGACAGCAGCAGGAGCAAAGGACCGGCATAGATAGATAGAAACTGTGCAGGACTCAGTGTTTCCACCTGTACCTACTGCTTCAGAGTCAGCGTGAGTGACAGAATATAGCTGTATGTTTAATAAGAGCCAGAGATGTATCATTAATAAAAATGCACTGTGCTGAAAAGACTTGCGTGGAGGATTCATGTGTGTATCGCTCCAAATTGAATTCTACACATTAACAATCTGGATAGGCAGCAGTAGACAATGACTTCCACATATTTTTTTTGTGAAAGTCAATTCTTCCCATTCAAAAAAGGACAAATTAACTCCCTTTGCACCTTTATTAAAAGCCACTATAGTGTGTTATTCTGCTAAAAGAGGTCGAAATACATCCATCGGTGCCGTCATGTTTATTTTGATTTCAGTGCGCTTTTCCCCAAACCCCAATTAGTGCGCTGTGATTGGTTCCCTGCTGCGCTCACCGTGATTGTCTTTGATGTTGAATTTGAATCTGCTGTAAAAGTTAAGGTTTACTAATTTACAATTTAAAAACTTCTCTAACCCAGCTTTAAGACAGACTTGAGTTTGCACAGCCTTAAAAAGGCAGATGCAGTGAAGAGGTTTTCAGCCTTTTATCAAGCATGGGTTTGAGAAACCGATTTTAAGCAAAATCCTACGATTTGCAAATTTTAACCATTGTTTTAGGAGTAAGACTAAGAGTCATCCCGCTTTATCCAGAGTCTGGTCGCGGAAGCAGCAGTCTGAGCAGGGAGGCCCAAACTTCCCTATCCACACACACCTCCTCCAGCTCTTCCGTTGGAATTCCAAGGCGTTCCCAGGCCAGTCTAGAGTCCCTCCAGCGTGTCCTGAGTCTCCTTTTGGTGAGACATGCCTGGAGACGTCCAGGAGGTATTTGGAACAGATGCCCGAGCCACCTGAGCTGGCTCTTTTTGATGTGGAGGGGCAGCAGCTCTACTTTGAGTTCTTCCAGTGTGACTGAGCTTCGCACCCTATCTCTATGGGAGCGCCCAACCACTCAGCGGAGAAAACTAGTGACTCAAATCTGATTCGAATCCTAATCACAACTTGCAAGTCCACACCTACAGTATGTGTATGTTCTCCTTCTTTGACCTTGTGACAAATACTTTATGAACTTTGAATTTGATTTTGAAAGAAATGAAAACGATGACTGACAACTGATCTGAAGATTACCATTCATATAATGACCCCTGTAGTTTAAAGTTCCATACAATCTGGAGGATTTACCCACAATGAGGCGATGGATATAATACATGATCTTGTGCTGCAGACGTCCTACTGCAATGAGCCAAATGCAGCCTTCAAAAGACTTGAAGTGCAGAATTATTTTGTTCCTGATAAAGCACTTGAGATTTAAAGGAGCTCTAAATATCGGCTGCCTCGCTTTTGCTCAGACGAGTAATGAATAATGCTTTTTTCTTGAGATTACACTGATGAGCACAATCATAGAGCTACAGAATTTGGGCATGTTAAAGTGAGTGAAATACATAGACAGTACATATGTAAGAGGAGTTATGTTTTTGTTTATTAATATGTGCCATGCCTCCATAGTTGCCTGGAAAATCCAGACGATATATTTTTAATATATTGTCTGGCCACCGTGTTCCTCTTTTGGATTTCTGTAGCCGTGATTGACAGATTATTTAGCCAATCAGAGACACGCATTTTCCGCTGTGTAAAAACCAACATGGCTGCACCCGGCGGAAAAAAATACATTAAAAAATATCACGTGTAACTGATTTCCGCAAAATCAATGAGCGAAGCAAAAAAAACGATTTTAATGTGAGGTGAGTGAAGTTAGATTTTAAAGAGCTGTCCCGCTCCTGTAGAGTCTTCTTGTGCTGCAATCAGACCAGACAACGGTGAAGCGCCCAATTTCGTGCATTGAATCTAATTTTGATGGAGAATATATTTGAAGCTGACCCCCCACAGGCGCCCTAAACTTCCAACACGCATCAGGGGACGAGGACACTTTTTACACCGTCTCTGAATTCCCTTTTTTGCATAAGGTCTTGTTTTGCACTTTGGCAGATCACATTGAGAGACAGAAGGAGGGAGAGAGTTGTACTCCAGTGTCACGTCGTACAGCAGTGGTTTAAACACAGCAAGAAAAAATTTTAATAGATCCATGTGAGTGCATTGTGAGTCCAGATCATGTCCCATATGGTTTGTTTTGCCATGTCACCAAACGACCAAGCCTTTGAAACAAGCCCAAAAACAAGCGACCTTTGGTTAAAAAGTTATTAAAAGATAAACAGTCTTTCCCCTTGATGTGAGAGGAGAACAGCATGTCAGGAGAGCAGTGTCTGATTGGTGGACGCGGGCGTTCGATGCCTGATGAGGTGGCCGTAGAGCCAGCCGCAGGTTTGAGTGTCTGCTTCAGAAGACGCGGCATTAGCAGATGCCTGAACAAACAAATTTTGTTTGCATTGACTTCACATGTAAATTGGACACTTTGGATGCTCCAACGCTGTCCATGCAGCATTACACTCACGACCTTCCGACTTTAAGTAACACTCCACAACAGTCATGTAAAATAGTGTGACATATGTATTACAGACTCTTTGGTGAAAAGCGGCTAATTATTGTCTATTAAAAAGTCACAAAACCTTTCTAAACGAAAAAATGGCTTTTAGCAAGGCTCTTACCTCTCCTAAATGTGGTCGTTGGGTTTGTACCAGCTTACTCTCTCTGAATTATTTTTAACTTAATTTTTTTTCTGGCTAATGCTAACATCTGGGGGGAAATCCATGGGCTGCATTTACTTCCTGTCCCCAGTCAGCAGCCGGCAGAGTTTCCATGACGTCATCTGAAACCCAGCAATAATGCACCTGCAATGTCCAGTAAAATGTTTTCTGGAACAAAAATAGTTTTCTTCATATTTTGTCAGTGTCAACTATCATTTTTAGCATGCATTTGTCATAAAAAGTTTTCAATCTTTTCAAAGCAAGTATTGGGATTGATTTTAATGAACATTTTTCAAAGCTCAAACCCTGACAAAGATGGTGCTCATTACATGCTCTGGCACAGGCTTTTGAGTGACCGCAAAGACAGATGTGAAAACCCGTGGAGTGTGTCAAAACCGGAAAAATGAACCAAGCTGCAAGGATATGGTAATGGTCTGGCAAACTGTGCGTTCATTTGGACTCGATCCTGCCAGCGCTCCACAAAAGACTTGAAATATGATGCAATCTGTTTGTTCTCGTGGTTAGTCAGATGAGACTGTGCTGACTAAAACGCTGGTTTCAAATTCATTGAGGCTCGCGTTGCGGAGAAAGAGTTGGCGTTCTGTGACGGACGAAAACAATGGGAAGAATCTTAATAAAGCAGATTTTTTATGTCTTTTATTATTTAAAGGTCTCTAACTAAGGCTCTAACTTAAGGCAAGAAACTACAAGCTACTACTCCTTTTTTTTTTGTAACATTAATGACTCACCCTAACCATAAAGAACCACCCAGATACCCTGCGAAGGAACCTAATTTTGACCTCTTGTATCCGCAATCTTGTCCTTTCACTCAGTATCCAAAGGTCACAATCAGTGGGTGAGGTTTGGAATGTAGTGCAGTTCTTTTATCACCACAATGACCCAATACAACTGCAAATACCTGTCAACTGCCTCAGGAGTCCTACAAGCCCTTGAGCCTCTTCTCTCCTGATATCACTGACAAAGTCCCCAGTGGAACAATGGGGGACTTTGTGCGCTGACTCTTCAAGAACTCCAAGAAGGTGGTGACGCAAGAGGCCTTGCATGTGGACTAGGTCACCAAGGTTCCTGTCCTCATCCACCACCACCTAGTCCTAGAGTTTAGATTGAGCACAAAAAATCCAGCCGAACTTAGCCCACGCAGGAAAGTGTTCAAACCCAACAGGAACTCAATCATTCTCTGCGTATTTGAGCCCGAGGTGAGACTGCTCCGCCCACTCACTGAACATTTTAATGACAGAAAAAGACCATTGCTGATGTGTCTCATGTATACATTGGCTGTTTCCCAAAACCAAGGTACCTTGCCTTGCCTCCAAAGCCAGCTCCTTTCAATCCAAGGTAAGTGGCTTTTCTCACCTCAAACTGAGGCTAATGGAACAGACTTTAGAGGAGATACACCTGCGTCAAGTGAACATAATGAAGCAGCAGAACACACATGAGGGAGGGGCCAGTGTTCTGAGGAAGACTTAAATAAAAGAAGATTTATAAAAAATGTGTTTGTTTTACTAGAGAAGTATTTTCTAAAAATAATCCCTATTTTGCATATTATGTACTTTTGAAACTTTATTAATTTTTCCCTCTAAAATAATCATAGGGCATTATGGGTGTATTCCCCAAAGTGAGGCAACGAAGGCACTTATTATTGATAAATGATCCACATGCTAACCAAACGAAGGACACTGCCTGTGGAGGACATGAACATTGGAACATGACTGAAGCTTGGTTTATGGCTCCCGCACGTGAAGTCCGCACGGAAATTAGACGCATGGACTAGAGCGGAGCAGACGCTGACAGTTTTTATAGTTTCTGTGTGTTTCAAGCGGCTGCTTGTAGAGGGCGGTAGGGAGCTGCCATTGAAAGCCTGTTGATTGCCGCGCGGACCGTCCGCGTAGTCACAGATTTTTTCCTGACGCCGACGCGGAAAACCTGGTCCAAGCGAACGGCGCTTGAGGGGGCGTGTCCCCAAAAAATTACGTATTTCCGCCGCGCGGACCCATGCGGTCCTCGCGGATGCGTCAAGTATGAAACAAGCTTTAGATGATGTCAGTCTCTTGCCACTCCCAGATCAGAAAAGGGAAGGGAAGGTATCTAGGCTTTGAGAAACAGCCAGTGTGTCTGCAGAACCAGAAGCGCGTCCATTGCAAATCTCTTTCTCTCTCTTTTTCCTTCTTTTCTTCGTATCATAAAATACAGGGCTTCTCTTTCTCATCTTTTCCATACTGCGCACGCACACATACACAAACTTCTTTCTATCATTTCAAGGATCAAACAAGCCTTGTCTCTTCTCACACTGTATAATTGGCCACTTCAAACACTCACATTTTGGCACCGCGTTAGTTTTGTGCTGTGTTCTGGCGCGGTTGTCGATCATCTGCATGTGTTCAGTGCAATTCTGCGTCTTAACTCAAACCTGGCCCGGCCCAACCACTGAGCAAGAAATGTGGATCGGGCTTGGGCTGGGTTCAGGCTTGTGTCCAGAAACTAAACCCTAGTGCACTCTCTGATTTTGGTGGGCCCCGGTTACACCAATCAAAATACATGGAGGTCTGTGTTATTGGATTGTCACGAGAGTCTCTGAACTGCTCTTTGTCTTTTTCTCGGAGCATAAAACCCAGGCAACATAGCTCCTCATCTGGTCACACAAATTCCCCCACCACGGTATGGCGGTAGTTAATTTTTTTCAGTTACCAAACTACAGCACAAATTTTCCATTGATAGATCATCTTTTTCTCACAGATATGAATGTCTATACCAAGCAATGTTAAACAGCGTGTCACATGAATGCAATTTCTATAATTTTCACATGTTTGCTACCTCCATTTATTTCTATGGTGGATGCAAATATCTGTTGTTATTCATGATTATTAACAAAATCCTAATCTTAATCAACTCCAAGCCTCAGACCTACACGCGTTTTGGTCAGGGCACGCAGGTTCGAGGTTAAAGTGAATCAAAACCCCAAAACAACTGTTTTTGGTTGTTAAGCTGTGTACATGGTGTTTAAATAGCATGGCCTACTGTCAATTTTTGGCAATTTTACTGCAAACTGAGCAAATCAGAAAGTTTCAGGCCAAAATAGTCACAAACTGGCTGTGTGTCTCATGTCAGCTTCAGAATCTATGTGACGTCAGTGTGTATTGGCCAATCAACAAAAAAAAAAAAAAAAAGCCCTAATTGCAGACACCTGTTGTCAATCCAATCACACAACCGCTCTCTTCTTTAAGACCAGCCGTTGCCCTTTTCCCTGTGCTTTTCAATGGCCTTTTCAGAAACCAACTCCTCCTTCCTTTTCCTTCACACTATTCCTCACTTTCCCGCGAAGGAGCCGACAGATAAGTGTGTTTGAAACGGAGCGAGGAGGAACAAAGTGTGTAACACCTGAGAGCAGCCCGACGTGGACAACGCTCCAATTAAAAAAATAAACAGAAAATCATGTCGAGACACAATTCAATAATATAAATGTATTTTTAGTTATAGGATCTACTTTTAGCAACAGCAAGGACACAGCATCAGTAATGCAGATTAAACAAAAACATTATTAAAGTAAGCATGTCTGCATTGCATGTGTCGTCTTATTTAGGAAAAGAGAAGTTTTGAAATCACATTATCAATTCATGTAAACACCAGAAATATATTTTGATATTGCATTTTTTTTTTATTTGAATGACAACTTTAGACTAAGAATTCCCCAGTTTCCTCAATACAAAGCCATTGTTTTCATATTTGTTCTGGCTGTTGGCAGTGTTAAGTTAAGGCATGTCTAGTTAAATAAAAAAGTATATTTTGACCAAATCAATGAATTTTGAGAACTGGCATGAATATTAAACTGGAGTAAATCTAGTGCTAAGTATCATTATTATCATAAAATACCTCTTTTTGGGAGTCAATTATATCTTTATTTGAATCAAACTTTGATAAACTAGCGTCAGTAGTGGGCGTGTCTCTTAAGTTTGAGCGAGGAACGTGTGTCCGAAAACCATCAAGCAATCAACAATCAAGCAACCTCCGCTCAGCTGGGAAGGAGCTAGGGTGACCACCTGTCCCGCTTTTGACTGATTGGTGATCGAATGTTATATTCGCTATTCAAATGAATAGCGAATATAACACTTTTAGCGCTGTGTTTAATTGGGAATTCGGGCATCATTCTGATTTCTGCTTGTGTGCCTTCGTGTGCCGCTGTTCTGGCTGACCATTTGCGAGGAAAACTCAACCTCAGTCTTAGCGGCGACAGCAAAGGAGAAAGGCAAATGCGTGTGAGTCGACGAAACAATCGCCAGCGAGGCAAAGAAAAGGAGAGTTGTACAATCACTAAAACACACTGAAGGAGAGCCTATAGAGCGCAGTGCTGTGCAGTTTGTGTAGAATCAGCTTCTCCATCAACCACGGAGGGAAATATGACTAAAACAACGTGCCACACGCAAAGCTTATGAAAAATAGGCACAACAGCAAGAAACTTGGCAAACAATTAGGCCTATCTTAAATAAAAAAAAAACCTTCTAAACAGCTAAATATTTTAATAAATAAGACAAATTATCTATGTAGGCTATTAATGATTCAGAAAACTTCTTTTAAATTTCAGAAAACTTTTTATAAATTTGAAAAATACTATATACATCTGTTTATTTTAGTTAAAAACAATAACCTGGCTCACGCCAGATGGACATGTGTTGAACTCCTATTTGAGTTCTATATCCACCTGGGACTTTACTCACTGAAAGCGTTCCAGAAAAGGTGGGGGGGTTTAGTGAAATACTTCGAGCTGATTGGGTGTGGGGCCTACCTTATTTTTCTTAGCCAATCACAGCAACAACTCGTAATGGTGTATCCAATGTCCGGCTCTTCTTTCAAAAAGAAATCACTTCGTATTTCTGCTAAAACTGCATCAAAAGCAGCAGAAACACGTACATCCACGAGAGCCGCCATCTTTGTTTAGCTTGAATGAGACTCGGCGGCGGCGCTGGAGCGCTAACAGCCGTCTTAACACCACCGACACACCACTGTTTTGGACTACCAAACCTATCAGGCTGCTGGAAGGCCAGATGGTTTATCTCATGTTTGTGAATTAACAAACATTGCGAGATAAACCATCTGGCTGGCCAGGTTATGAAAATAGTGTATTCAGTTCAAAACAGGTTTATTATGAAAAAATATATCACTTGTCGAGTCTGTCCCACCATGTCCCATCAAACCCCTAAACCTGTCCCTCTTTTTTTTTTTTGAGGTGGTGACCCTAGAAGGAGCCACAGTGAGGAGTTAGCAGAAGTGAGGAGGAGAATGGAGGAGAAGCTGGTTTCGGAAAGGGCCAATGAGTTTGCTGTGTTTGAAATGAGCTTGTGTGTGGAGTTTAAGGGGTGAACTTCACTTTAATGGATAAGCTTAGCTATGAAGTTACAAAAACAGGCAAGTATTAACCCCAAATAAAACCTCCTTTGTGCCCTGAACCAAAACGCGTATCTATACAACGCCAAGAAAAGGAAGAAGCGTCATCATGACACGTTATTTTACATAGCGTGGTGTAGACACAATCCATGAGAACACGTTGGATAAATATACATGTCTTATTCCTCTGCAGTGTATTCCCCTTGCTCAGACATTGCATTGGAATAAACCTTTTATTCGTTTGTCCTTTCCTGTTTAATAGAATCTTGGAAATCTATATACGATCCGACTCCATCTTTATGCTCATGATAGCGCCACATAAATAAACCAAATCCCTGCGTGTCCTGTGGTGTTGTTTCTAATGGATCCCGGGGTTTGTAAAGCCAGCAGCCGCACAAAAGCCTCAGATCAATGCTACAGACCTTTCAGGCGTTCAGTTTCTCTTTGGGCTGCATTGTAACACACAGAACTCACTTAGGACTGATATATACACACACATAAAGGGCTGTACAACTGAATGAAATCACTTGGAAAATAAGGGTATAATGGAGAATACTATAACTATGGAGAGAGTAATAGAATTTAGGTTTTTAGGTGTTTTTTGGATGAAAATTTAAGTTGAAAAACCCATATTAACTATACAAAAAGTAAAGTAAGCTAAAGTGAGGGTATTTTACATAGAGCTAAATATAATTTGATTGTAACACATTTCTCCTACAGAAAAAAAAAGCAACCAGAATAATTAACAATCAATGATTTAGATTCTCATGTTTTTTATTTACACAAAAACGTCACTATGCACGTGCATATTGACCACACGCACTTTTTGCACATTTATCTTTTTTCCCGGGTTGAAGGTGAGGTAGCTGATTTTTACACTGCTAAACACAATTTAGGTCTTCAATCAAGTAAATCCTTCAACACATGGTTTATACTGACCTGTTTCCATTGCAACTATGGCTTAAAAACTTAAACAATACAGTGAACTTAAGTGCTGCATTTATGGTTTATTTTTTAGTGGAAGACACAAAGTTTACAACAAAAAAAGTTAGCTATACCCCAACTTCAATTTTGTTTCTTTTCCACCCGCATCTAACAGACTTCTGACTCGCACTGGCGCGCTCTTCTCCCACAGTTAACAGAATACTTTCAGTTCATTCAGCCTAGAGTTTGGATTCTGGACCCGAGCCCGAAGACGCAGGGCCGCACTGTGCAACTGCGCTCCGCGGATGATTGACAGGTTACGCCAGAACACAGCGCAAAACCACCGCTGTGACAAAAAGCAAGTGTTTTTAAGTGGCCAACTATACGGCGTGAGAAGTTTGATGTACCACCACAGAGCGAGAGAGACAGAAGACTTGTGTTTAAGCGCGGAGCAGGTAAAAGAGGATGAGAATGAGAAACAGGGAAGGCACGTCTTTCATCCGCGCGGACCAAGGAAAAGGAAGGAGAGAGAAAGCGTGCACGTTACGGTCGCGGTGAGAAAAGAAGGAACACGAGGGAGAGGTAGAGAGGGAGAAATGTGCGGTGGAGGAAGCGCTTTTAGTGGAGAGACACTAAAAGCGCTTGTGTTTACACGATGTAAACACATGGGACATCATAAGGCGCCTTTTCTGTCCTTAAAATGCTACAGTTTAGTGAGTGGGCAGGGCGGGCTCGATTCGGGCTCGGGCACACAGAGACTGACTCGGGTTCCGGTCGAGTTTGGACACGACGTGAGCGGGCTCGAGCTGGATTTTTTTAGGCCCAATCTAAACTCTAATTCAGCCCCGTAGAACACCGGGTCTGTCCTGCTTGTCACGACAATCAGAAAGAGACAAAATAAATCAGAAGGAGAGATGGGGAAAGTTTAAGCAGAAATAGGGGTGGACAAACCATAGGGAGGGAAAATACCCCCCATCTAATTGCACCCTGGATGTAAGTGTTTTAAATAGAGACAGGGGAGTAATTTAAAGTTTGCAGACGCCCGGAGGTAAATATTATGCCGTGTGAATCAAACCAGTGTTTTTCTTCATGTTTGGAGGGTTCAATATAATCTCTGCTCCATGAAATAGGCTGAATCCATAAAAACTGCATCAGAAAGTAAAAAAGTGCTGCTGCCTTCTCGTCTGTAACACAGCTTTTGTTGGTGAAAAAGACACTCGTCCTCATTGTTTAAATCCCATTTAAATAGAGTTTATTATTTCATTTGTCCAATCAGGATTTATTCAGTATGTTTAACTACTGCTGTCCCATCTCCACCGTCTGAACTGAGCAGGTTTAATTGAATTATGTGTAATCATCCAGTAATCTGTGTAGATGAGATGAGATTTGTCCATTTCCTGAGGTCTGCTGCTCCAGTCTGGTTCTCAGCAGTGGTTCAAGAGCAGGTCCAGAGTCTGGGTCTGTTGGATCTGTTCTCCTCACACATATCTGAGTCTCCTGCTGCTTTACCACCTGTGAGATTATCATTGGGCTGGAAGAACAGACAAACTGATCCAAACGCCTCACAATGGGACAGAGGAAGACGAATTAAAGGTGCTGTACCCGATTTTCACCTGCTTATGAACATGAAACGTCAGGCTAGTTCATTTTAAAGTCTTACACAATGTATTCACTGTAAAATACCTCAAAGATCTTTTCCTATGTCAGGTTATGATACTTTAATTGGAAAGAATTTTACTACTTTTGTTACCCAAAATATATTATATGCAGAATATAACATACATATGTTTGGTGCCTAAAATATTGTTCAAATGCATTTTTATAGTTGAATTCAATGGGTCTCAGTTAGGGCTGGGCAATACAAATGTCACATTTTTCTGTAATGTTTTATAATAATGGAACATGAGTTGATTATCATCAGGAATTCATATGTTCACGAGGAATTAATGCATGATTTCATGGTGAATTCATGATGTATTCATGCATTAGTTCACAATGACTCATCATGATCTATCATGAATTCATCATTAATTATCATGAATTGAAGTGGTTTCATGAGTGAATTCATTCATGATTTCCACCATTAATTCATCCCTTGAACTAACATGAAAATATTACTCACAAAAATTGCCACAAGAGCCATGGAAAGTTAAAAAGGTCCATGTAAAACTGGTGCAAGAAAGGCAAAGGTTTGAGGCACTAAAAGTCCTTTAATCGAGAGAGGGACGCCTACACGCTTCGAACAAAAAGTCTTCTTCAGGGCATAAACATTTAAAATACAACAGGTGCTGTAAATAGCAAATCAGTAGTCACAAGAGCTGGTCACATGATACAGAGTACTGGAAATACAACATAAGAGTTACAATATAAAAATTACAATACAACGAACAAGAGAGAATACCATGATGAAGTAACAATCTATGATGTAACAACATGAAGCATTACAATGTTGTAACATGACACTAGACAAGACTACAACACTTTTATTCTCACAAGAAAAATCTGAGGAGCCCCTCCAGAGAAAATACACAATGACGCCACAAAATATGTGAAGAACCACAGTGAATTGTAAAAACATTTTTTTTGGATAGTTGGGATTATTAGTTCTGATTGCATATTTGTTTTCCATCAGCCGATCCTTAAAACGTCTCTTTATCATGCCAACTTGAAAACATTTTAAGACACGGTCACAACGACCCGTACGACCTGCTACGACCTCTCTGCGAACTTTTTTTTGCTCATTTCCAATGTCATTCTTGAGGCGCCCGTTTGTAAGTTCATAGCCAGGTTGATGGTCTTGTCAAAGATTTTCTACGACAAATCTACGAACGCAGAAATGATAAACTGTAGAATACAGGTTATAAATAATCCTAATTGGACGTAGGTAGGTCGCCAACTCCCGTGCGATACAAAACTGATGCACGTTTACCGTAAAGACACATTCAGGAAGCTTTAGGGCACACACAAGCTTCATTTCCCCAAGAATGCTGCAAGTTGTTGGTGAGATCTGAAAGTCTACCGTAAGAAGACTGTAGGAAAACAATCTAAACTCCAGCTATCGTACAACCTGTGAGATTCATACTAATTATTTATTCATACAGGTCATTGAGTCTAAAGCTTTAGTTAAACCATGACTTTTAAACTTACTATGAATCCATGAACTTCACACGTTCTAAAGATATTTGAACCAAAAATAGTAACTCATCATGATTTTTGAAAGTCATACATAATCATCATGAATTTCCTTCACCAAAGATCCAAACAAAACTGAATGAATTTCCTTCACCAAAGATCCAAACAAAACTGAATCTAGCCTATTAGTAAAATGTTATCTAATGAATTCATGATAAACTCATGATTTTCTTCGCCCCATTGGTTAGGATGAGAAACAGCACAATTACAACCCAAAAAGGTAGGTTCAGCAATTCTCCCGAGTGTGTGCACATGATTCCAGTGCAGTTAAGAATGCTTTGGACACAAAATGGAGGCTAATCAGCTTCATAAAGGCTGCTTTTTATGGAAGAGTCCCAGAGCTGCTGTTAAATGGGCCTTATCATTAACTATGTATGTGTGCTCTGTAAAGGGAAGACACGAGGCTGAATTCTAAACAACAGAAAGTCATTGGTGATGTAAACGGGCCATTTGGATTCATTTATGCTGCTTGTATTTCACTGGTAATGGTGTTTATAGCAGATAATCAGCGTTTTACCGTCCAAGCAAAATACATGTGGTTATATACACCACATATTTACCTACTGGGGCATATTACATATCCACTGATTGTGCCCACTTAAAAATAAGAGAAAGGTCTGCAATTTTCATCAGGAGCCTTTCAACCGTGAGAGACATGAGACTGTGAGAAGAAAGCCCAAAATGACACACATTCTGTTCTCTGTATAACACCGGGCTCCCACTGCCTCCGGCCCAGATCCAGGTCCGTCTGGGTGCGGTGACCACTGACAATGAGACCGAGTTATGCATGTGTATGTACGGAGACTCCTGGCATTGTCACACCACGAGTTCACGAGGGTTCACACGCTCACTGATACGTGCTCTCTCCCTTGCTCTTGGCCCAGTTGTCAGTCAGTTTGTTCAGTGGTGTGAAGAGCCCAATCTGAAGCGATACACATCCAAAACCAAAGACCAACCAAAGCCATCAATTTCAGGAGGATAAACGACACACCAGATGTCACAATGCGCCTTACCACACACACGTGGCATGACGCACGTAACATCATGTGTTCTTCTCAGGCATATCACAGACATCTTCTAGATCAAGGGTGTCGAACTCATTTTGACAAAGGGCAACATTGGCATGGGGTAGTCTTTGAAATACTACAAATAATAGTTGTATTTGATTATTGTACTTTAATCGAAGTGACAATTACATAGTATAAATCTGCATTAGTCTGAAAAAGCACTGACTTTTTAAGTTTCAGACATATAGTTTCATTAGGTTAAGACACCCAGATTACTCCTGGCACTAATACACAGTATATTAAAAAAAAAAAAAAAAACTTATAAGACCTTGAGGGCCACATGATAAGAGGTGGAGGGCCGCATCTGGGCCCCGGGCCATGAGTTTGACATAATGGGTTCTAGATGGTTAAGGTAAGATAGTCTGGTCCAGAGGGACATAAGTGAGCTGGTTGCCATGGTCAATGAGTTTATTTCTGTTGCTAAACTGCTGTGTATTTTCTATCTTAACCTTTACCCGAACTCATTTCCTAAACTTACCCATCACCCTTTACTTTCTCATTGTCCCAGCATCAATCCTTCTGGACCTCCACTCACCTCTCTCTCATGAAAGCGTTTTCTTCTATATTAGATAAGTATCGGTAAGAGATGGCTTATTACCTGACAAGTTTCGACGGTTCTTCCATCTTCGTCAGAGGCGTCGCACGCTGCCTAGGTGACGTGCGACGGAAGTGACCATCGAAACTTGTCAGGTAAGCCATCTCTTACCGATACTTGTCTGATATAGAAGAAATGCTTTCATAAACACTTTAAGAAGACATGATGAACATCCTTAATCTAGCCTCTCTCTCAGTTCAGCCTCATTTTACACACACGGGGAGAAAGAGTCCTCCCTTTTTGAGGATTTCTTAAATATTTACTAGTATTGCGCTCTTATGCCAAACCAGTACACTCATGTTCCAGATGAACGCATTTTGTTGACGTGAATGACTCGTGCACGCTGCGTTTTTGAGGCTGGCCACGTCCAGGGGCAGCGTATTATCACCAACAGGCTACTTTAAGCACTGACTAAAACTTTTCTCTTTGATCTTTCAACATTGTGAATGAGTGTCTTGTGAGATGTGCGTGATAGCGTCTGAGAAATTAAGTTTGTATTAATAAACTAAGGATGGCTGAGAAATTCAAAAATTAAATTAAAAAAAATACATTCTTCTATTCTATTCTATTCTATTCTATTCTGAGGATTGTGTATCCAAATTATTAAATGACACTGAGATTTTGTTCTAAACCCCTTCCTTATCTTGTGCGTAGTTTGTGAGCAGATGAATTTTTTATTTTTTTGATTGGGACAGAGCATGTTAATAAACATACATGATAAAAACATGAATGTAAACACACCGGATTATAGCCAAAGGCTAATTTCCATCCGTAGTCCCAACGGGCGAGGTCACAGTGGGAGGCAAAAAAATGTACATTTCATAAATAACTTCACTTTCATTGCACAAATCCGATCATTGCACAATCCCATTCACTGCACAAGCCTATTCATTGCACAATCCCACACATTACACAGTCCCCTTCATTGCACAGTCCCTTTCATTGCACCAATCCCTTTCATTGCACAATCCCCTTCATTGCACAGTCCATTTCATTGCACCATCCCCTTCATTGCACAGTCCCTTTCATTGCACAATCCCCTTCATTGCACAGTCCCTTTCATTGCACAATCCCCTTCATTGCACAGTCCCTTTCATTGCACAATCCCACACATTGCACATTCCCTATCATTGCACATTCACAGTTATTACACATCAATACAAACACATATTCAAAAAGAAATGTACATTCCACACACAAACCTTCATATTTACATTCAACTCATACATGGTTCTGTCTCACATACAAAAAACAAACTAAAAATCTATAAATTACAGATGGGTGCAGGTTTGGTTCGTCCAGAGCCAGTTTTTCATTTGAGCTTTAAAGGAATTATACGTCGGACATTGTCTAAGTGTTAACGGAAGACTATTCCACAAATTTCCACCTTGGACAGACCAGTCTGTGAGGTATCAACAGATCACCTCTAGTGGTGGCTCGCGTGGTCCTTGTTGGATTATCATTGCATTTAATATATTCTTTTAGAGTGGAGGGGCAAGAGAGTGTAAAACTTTGTAAATTAGGCATGATCTTTTCAAATTAATCATATTATTAAGCTCCAGTAATCTATGTTTTTTCAGGACATGACAGTAATGGTGAGATATATATATTTTTTATCAAGTGTCTTTAAGTGTCTTCATCTCTAAAGACCGGAGGACCTCAGATGAGCCCGGACTCAAGCGGGGACACATTTCTTTTGTAAGCTCTCACTACAAATATAAAGCACACTATGGTCTGTCCTGTTTGTGTTGACTTTGGGAAATTGGATTGTGTGGAGCTGCGGCCGGTGCACGCTGAACACATCTGAGAGCAGCCGGGTCAGCGCACTGCCCCGCTGTTTGACTTTTTAATGGAGGAAGGTGTCTCCTCTCACATACTACTATCAGGAGCGCTTCTATTAGAGCTGCTTTTCTAATAGGCTTTCTGGCACAGGTCAGGCCCGGGCTGGAGAGAATCGACAAAATAAATCCTTTTGTTTGTTAACAGAGAGAGTTCAGAGCTGATTGTGTTGTGTTAAAGCGAAAGTACACAGCTTGTCTTTTGTAAATGGACCTAAAGTAATTTCTTGGTTCTTTTTGGTCCATTTACCAAACTAATTAAGAAAACACATACCATTGAATCTAATGGGAAGAAGCTTGACATTTTGCTTCTGTAGTTTATCTTTGGCGTTAAACTACTGTAGGTCGTAAATAATAGTGTGTCTGAAACTAGGCTCTGAACCTGCCATTTCTGTTCATATGATTCACTTTCCACCGTCTTATCTTATTAAACGTTTTTCTGATGATGTTTGTGCGAAATATACTTGACTCTAAAGCCCTGGACACATAACGTTTACACATACTGATCATTTAAACAATCCGATCCTGAGACTAAAGTGAAAACATGTTGTACTAAGACTAATGTGAAGCTTTGGTACGCGACAGAAGCTCATTCTCTCATGTCATTGTGATAAACACCTGAAAATCATTTTGGTTTAACATTGGTTACCTTGGTTTAACTCTAGTTTGTCACTTTATTAAACCATAAATCATTCAAAACTGATTTGAAAGGAATATGTCAATGTTTTCTTCTCACACTACTCTTACTGCATTTTCAGTAATCTAATTAAATATGAAATTGCCAATAACAATTGGAACAATGTTGGTTTAGTTGGACAAATCCACTTTTTTGTCAAAATGGCGACAGCAGCGGAAATGGCCTGGATTTCGTCTGTCTTTGATCATTTGAAAGGCCCAGAGTGCAAAAGTAATATACAGTATATTATAAATGTGATAATCACGGCCGCCGCCATTGAACTCAACAGAATTGTCACTGCCAGCCCGAGGTTGCATGCTGGGATAGTGTGACGTCAGCTGCAGGATCTCTTTTGACCCTATTTTGTCCCGCCCACTTTTCTAGGATTTGAACTTCCTGTTTAGCTCTGTTACGTAGTTTACATGTTTGTCTGTCTGTCTTGTGGGCAATTTCAAACATATGTCATGACAGTTAAAATAAAACCATCGTCTGAAGTACAGGCTAAATGCAGCTAAAACAGGAAGTACAAATCCCTAAAAAGTGGGCGGGACAAAATAAACATGAATGTAAACACACCGGATTATAGCCAAAGGCTAATTTCCATCCGTAGTCCAACGGGCGGGATCACAGCGGGAAACAACAGTTACAATTACTTCTATTTTCCCTAAAACAGGGCTATTCAAATGGCAGCCCGGGGGCCAAATGCGGCCCACTAAGCAGTTGTTTTGGCCCAACACAATGAAATATAGGCAATGACCTGAACATACTGCATGATAGGCTGGATTTGTTGTCTGTTTTTCAAATCCAAGAGTGAAAGAAAGTGATGTACGAACACATGTATATGTACACTGTGCATTTATCTGTATATACACAGACCATGCAGCTGTATACAGTTTCATTCACTGTACATACATGTATACTGTATATACACAGACCATGCAGCTGTACAGTTTCATTCATGTTACTGTGTTCCAGTCATTCAGATCTGGCAGCTAATATAATCACTCAGAGTTCAGGAAGTGGCTGATGGAGTGTGGACCTTGTCTGCTTGAGGCCTGTTTGATGTGATCACAGTTTGTCCCCTCTTGGCACCCTTACATCCCTCTGACAGCGCTGACAAAAGAGCACTGGACCGTCCATAAATTGAGCACCAAAAAGAAACTCCCTCCAAACCATTTTAAAAGTTTACATTTATTACTGAATATGCACTGTGTCCGTTTTTAGACAAAAAGAGACTCGGATAAAGCTTGCTATTTACATTTTTTGTGAATTTCTTTAGTCACATCTCCTGAACAATATAAAACACTTACACAGTGTTGAATGGGGATGAGAGGGTGCTTTGTGACCCTGTGAAATGCGCTGTACAAATAAAGATACTTACTTACTTACCATTGTCTCTGTGCTCGCACTCTGTCTCGCTGCACTTTTCTGTCCCACTGTGCCGCGTGTGGATGGATCTTTAGAGTAGTTAAACTGCTTTAATAGGCAATAAAAATTTTTCTTAACTTTTCTATAGCCTATGTGACCCAAGAAGCCCTGCCAGGCCAACAAACATTGGGAAAGCACAGCAAAGACAATACAATTTCAATGAAATTTATGGAAAACCCAATCTTATAGGCTTTACATATTCTGTCCACTCAGACCAAGTTGAGTAGAAAACGTCCAGTTGTAGTTTGAGTGAATGAGAAACTTTTTCCATTGTATAAAATTCTTGTACAATGTCATCCAGACCTCTGTTGTTGGTTGTTCAGGCTTCAGCCCTTTCTTGTTCTTGTCCTTTATGGCCGCCAGTAGGATGTAGAGTAATTTCTTACTCTTGCTGCTATGGCAATCCAGTGCTACCTTAGCCATATACATAAATGTATGTAGTTTTTGTGTTTAAACGGTTTCTAGTTTAAACCGCCTCTAATCATTAGAAAATCAATGCTAATGACAAAGAAAAGCCTTACCTGGGAAAGATCGTTCTTATGTGTAGAGGAGTAGTTTACCTTTTGACAGAGTGTAAACAAGACTGAAATCAGTTAATCAGGGAAGGACCAGCCAGTACTAGCAACATTTACATTTTGCCAATTTTCATTTATCGTCCTGGAGCTGACCGTGGTGCTGAAATCAGTCCAGCAAAACAAACTTTTGTATTTTCCACATGAAACAGCTGTGGGTTATATAATGGAAACAGTGTTCTTTCTCAGCCTTTTTTACTTACATCCTCTTGACTTCCCTCCCACATTTTCTTAATAAGCTCTAACCCACTTACTTCCAGTCAGATCAACCCTTCTGGATGAGTCATTGTCGGTTTACACTCTGAGGGTCTCTTTGTCAAGTATTTCCTCATGTGCAGCTCGCAACACAGACACTCGAAGAGCTACATTTTGAGGTGGTGTATATTGTTTTTTCTGCATGAGTATTCAGATTGCAATGTCCAAAATATCCAAACATTCACACAGGAATGGGATTGAGTTTTCCTGGACTACTATTTAATTCCAGTTTTAGTTAGACATGGGGATAGTTTTAGGATGCACTCACACAAACACAACGAACCGTGCCAAGACGTGGATAGCCCTAAAGTTTGGTTCTTTTGTCCAGTGTGAGTGCAAACAAGCCATACTAGCATGCCACAGATGTGACTCTCATGCGGTTGGAGGAGGTGGACCTGCCATAGTTACTCATCTACACGTACATACACCACTTCAGCATACAGGCCTATTGTGAGTGTTGACGTTTGTTTCTCGTTAGCAGAAATACAACAAGTAGCATAGAATAGCATGCTACTAACATAGCAGATTCATGCTTACTTTGAATAAAAAATGTGAACATTGACAAAAGTTGTAAAAGTCTCTCATCACGTGTTGCTTTTGCTTCTCTACAATGTTTTAACCCCATAAGGAACCAGCATTTTTTCACTAAAACGCCTGATAAAAACTGAATCTGTTTCTGAACCTTTGGAGCACAAACAAATGGCTGAGGTCTTTGTGAACTGAACCATTTGTGACTTCTGATGTCTATTGACTCAAATTATAAAGGAGAACTTTACCTGTACAAAAGAAAAAAATTGTAAATCTAAACAGCTGTAGCCAGGCTATAGCTAGTAGCACTAGCTGGGGTCAGAATAACACAAGTTTGCGCAAATTTGGTTTTTTACAATTTCTCTTCAAAAGCTGAAGGTAAAATGAGGACTTAAAATAAGTTCTAAATGTTCAAACATTTTTTTGTTTGTCACAAATACTGAGCCATCTTAAAATAGCTGGTTTGAAAATTGGGGAAAAAGTGGGAGCTACCCTTGGTTCCTTAAGGGGTTAATCTGAAGCCTAATGGTGCATACACACATGGCGCGGCCACGCATACAATTCCTATGTTTAACCTATGTAGGATGCATTGATGGCACCAAAAGCGTTGCGACGCATTTCACACGTGTGCCACAGCGCAAAATGAGCTAAAGACGGTGTTGACAAAGCGAACAAGCGTCGCAGCGCAACCAGCATGTGAGAAGAGAGTGAGTGAACAGTGGCTCAGAATGACCAGTGCTACAGCTTTTTCCACAATTTATGTGATTCTATGATTTTTGAAAAAACAGGAGGCTATTTTGTCCGTAGAATACAACTAGTGAACTTTATGCCACAGTAAAGCAAACATATCTCCACAACAGAAAAGGCCTTAACACAACTGAACTAGGTAAGTGTTATTGAAGCGTGTATGACTGTATCGAAGTTTAGCTAGTCTGTAGAGTGTGTGTCTGTGGTTTAAGAGTGCAAGCTCGATCCCCACAGTGTGTGCAGTGTATCCACTCTACCGCATCACACAGCTAATATTGTACTTACATCTTCATTCTGTGGTTAGACGCGACCAACTTCGAACGTTCATGCGTCATGACTGGCGGCCAACGCTGGGCTCCTGGCATGAGTTTGTTGCTCCATATGTGAAAGCACCATACTGGAGGGCTTATGACAGGCAATCTTATGTCTGATTCATTTCTGAAGATATAACGAGGCACTGGACTTATTTTCTTCGCTATACACACACACACACACACACACACACATTAGCACCTGAGAACTTGATCTATGCTTCTGCAGGAAATGTAAGATGGTGCTCGAAGACGACATCACTGGTCTGTGGCTCGGTTCACTTGTGCAGATGTGAGTCTGAGTGTGGGCCAAAGAACTGTGCAGACTTGAGCATGGCAGGGTTAAAAAAAAAGTCTAGTGTGAATGCGCCCTTAGTCTGACGTTTTTGATCGAGCTTGGTCAAAATGACATTTATAACCAGGTACAGCCTTGTGGTCAGAAAACACTTAACCCACTTAGCCTTACTGTCTGCGTACACTGGGTGAGTGGATCCTTGATTGTAAAATGCTTGAAGTGCTTAGAAAGTCTGCAAAGCGCTAGGGCTATTATCAGTATTGAATGGCTTGAATTTATCAGGAAGAAAACATATGAATAATAAAAAAAGTGTTATGTGAATTGTGATGCATCCAGCTCTGAAGTCAGATCAAATCAAATTGCATTGTTAGCTCATAGAAGTGTTTCTTAAATGAATTGTATCCAGGTACTCAATGTATCAGACAAAGATCTGAGGTTCCCATCTCTAGCATTCACAATCTGCTAATACACATTCATGCAGATGGATGCTCTGCAAAAGGTAATGACAGTTTAACAATGACAACAGAAGCTACTCTGCTAAAATGTGTGAAAGAACGCACTAGCCTCATAAGGGTGACTTGACATACACGTAGAAAGGACACAGAGACCATGTGAATACACACAACTGTAGTACATACTAGTGTAGTAGTCAAGACCTTTCCAAGGCCACAGTGTCCCGAGACTGAGACATGACCAAGACCACAGAGGGTCAAAACTGCAATCTATCAAGACCAAACCAAGACCATCTATCAGTGTCAACATTATCTTACACCGGTCTCACACTGCATCCAGTTCGTACTCCGGTCCCGCTCCAGAGGCTTTCTGCTCTTGAAAAGTAATGAGGCCTCCACAGCAATCTGTCCAGTCAGGCGAATGGTCACCGGACCCAGACAGATCCAGACCAGGATCTGAATCTAGAGGTAGTGTGAGCCCGGTGTTATTGTGCAGTGCTAAGTGCAAACTGTGCCTGGGACAGGTGATTGCACTGGGACCATGAACTTCTGCTGCAAATTTAGCAGATCATGGTGGTAATGAAATATAGTCTCGGTGACTTCAGTTCTATGACAAAACCAAATCCGTTCAAATGTGCTCTGAACCAACTTTAAGACTAAGACTGGTCTCACATACTAATACACTACTCATTACTGAGTCATTACATTAACTTCAAGGCAGATATATGAATATAGAATTGCACGATCACCACATAACTGTATTCTCACTGTGGCTAATGTGTTGGATGTGCATTTCTTACCTTGCAATCCACATTGTATTTTGCCCAAGCTTCACATGTTATTTCCATCTCTCCGTGCATAAAAGCCAGTAGTTCCACATCATAACATCAGTGTTTGTCTGTCGAGCGATCATGGTCAAAGAAACAAATCTCGAAATCAGGCCGACACAACTCTGTCCATCCCGTTATTTTTGCACTCTGTAGCTAAAATGTAGTACATGAAACTGCAGTTTCTGGTTTATAGGTTACATGCGCAGGTGGTTTCAGTCTCGCAACCTCCCTGACGGTACTGCATGAATGGAATTGAAAGCAGCATTTATCTACAGTTGCGTCCTCATTTTGAAAGAGCAGGAGAGCACAAGTCCGGCCGGGATGCAGGTCACTAATCTAGTAGACTTTATATAAAAAGGACAGCTCCATTTTCAACTCGTCAAAATTTCCGTGAAAGCAAAAATACAATCCATAAATGATGGAAAAGTATTGGTTAATATAATCTCTGCTGTATTTTCTCAGAATGCCTTATGTTGATCGTGAGACCTTAAAGAATACTGACTTTACTCAAACCTCACGTATCCTTAAGATTTAATTCATGAGATTCATATCAGCGATTTGTACAGTTCATTGTGATCATAGCTTAAAATAGGCTTGCTTAACAAACAGGCTTATCAATGTCCTGCAGTTTTTGATAGAATACCAGGTATAATAAATTTGAACAAAAACTGAAAATCAAAAGAATATGAACACACAAGAAGCACTGGATGTAAAGTATTTGTCCCACTCACCACTGTAAACGTCTGAAATCCCAGCGGAGGAAATGAACTGTGAATCCCACATTTCTCTGAGTCTCTTCAAAAGCTCCTCAGCCTTAAGTCACACATTCAAGTGGATGTTTAATTCTGCATGATCATAATTAATTTCCCTGGCCAGTGTCAGACCTTATCTGCGCTCTCATTACGTGCTTTATAATCCTGTATTTGCACAGTCACGCAGAGACCACGCAGCTGTTCAGAAGGTCCCAAAAGAAGATTCTAAAGAAGTAATTGAAGCACTTTATTTTCTAGGGTATGTAGCTCTTGTAAGGAATAGTGGCTTTATTGGACTCCAACTAACTGATTAAAAAAGTAAAGAACATAAGCATATTACAAAAAAAAAAAAAAAAATCAGAGCATTTTGTTCTCTAAAACCAGGAAGTTCAGTGCTATTTACACGACTATACAACACACAAGATGTAAGTAAATGTCTAAAAATAACTAACGTGAAATAAGTCCAAAACTCAACACACATGTTCTTTGTTCACCAGTCGTACTATGCATGTGCTCAGAGATGCGTGAATTCCCAAGTTGAGTGTGAACCCAGGTGATTTTGTGGCCTTGCAATGCTGACAATCTCTCCCTGGATCTAAATAGAGCTAATAGTATGTAGTTCCTAGCTCCTGGTTCCTAGCCTTTAGCTCCTTATCTGTGGAGGTCGTCACAGGGTCAACAGTAAGAGCACTAGACAGCTGAGAGAAGAAGCCTTAGCTCTGTTTGGTGAATCTGAACGTCCTAACCAGCGCAAGGAAACAACGACTCTACAGCTGTTTATGGAAAACTACAACATCCACCAGCGGACTACAAAACACGCATTAGTGCACTGAATTTAATGAAATGACAGTTACAGAGACAAAACATTTGTAAATGAATCTGATGCTGTTGAATAAAAAAAACAAAAAAACAACTTGCAATAAACCCAGGAATTGTTTTGTGTGTCAAAAGTCTAAGGCAGTAAAACTTTTCATTCATTACAAATTCTTCATTCACAGATCTTATATTGTCATAAATGTTCATTCATTTGCAGAGCGATCTGCGCAGTGCATTGTGGGATGTCTCCTAGCTCCTTACCAGCTGTAAGTTAGCGTCAAAGGTCCTATGCTAAAAGAACTATAGAAGCATACAGGCTCCTAACTCCTGACCAGCTCCTATCATGGCATGCAGTGACGCACATGTCCGGTTTTAGCTTAAGGAGCAGGAGCTATGGAGCCAAGTCGACCTATTCGGACATAGCATCTGTACCAGCACATGCATGCTCCGGTCTCATGTGACGGCACACTTCTCCTTGCAGTGGACTTCTTCGACAAAAATACAAAAGTCAGACATTTTTGTCATGACAAAGTCTCATGTTTTGCTTGACTTCTAAAAGTACTTAACAGAAATAACGTGAAATCCACTGCTGTGTTTCGTCTCTGTAATTTCCTGATTGAGTCTGCAGATTAGTTCATTAGGTGTTTTTGGTCGTTATGCAGACAAATATGGGACAGATTGACAGAAATTAAAGTCTGTTCAATACCTCCTGATGTGTAGAATGTTAATGCTTTTGTCAAAAGTTTTTCCAAGGTTGTGATGTGGCAGACTTGTCACTCACACAGAGCTGAGGTCACTCCTCTCCCCACCTCCTTATTCAGACCCCCCCTTCTGTTAAATTTGAATTCTCTCATCTGGTCCCTCTATTAATAATAATAATACAATACATGCTTTCAATGCAGAATGTTGCTGTGGTTTTCAAGTCATTCAAAACAGTCTCAAGACCTGTGGTAAATGTTCGTTCTGTTGCTGCTGCCATCTTGATTGTTTTACTGCAAATAACCATGGTAACCCGCGGTTCAAATCACGGGGCGCGGCACTTCTACCCCCCTGATCCCCCCACACGGCGATTGGCCTGGTAAGACTTATCTGACGTACGTTGGGGTATTAAGCGCGCCTGTTAACTGCCACAAATAGCTTGGATATATGTTTTATTATTAATCCGTAATCTTGTCTTGGCATGCACATCTCCTGGAAAAAAAATCCATAAATAAAGTACAGTAGTTAATAAAATAATAATGGCCTTTAAAGAGCAGCTGTACCAGAGTTGGAGCAGTTTTGTGTTTTGATGCTCGTTGTGTGGCGGCAGCTGTCGGAGCCTAAAGTGGGTCACACACATATCTATATTTCATGTTCATGTGGGAGCTGAATATGGAGAATCTGTGCTGTTTCTCTAATGGTGCAAACTCAAACTATTTGTGATGGAAAATAGGCTTTTCCTCATGTGTTTGTACAAGGCGTTTGTTTGTCTGCAAGATATGTTTCAAGTTTTTTTTTTTTTTTTTGGTGTTAGAGGGTTTGTTCCTCACATGAACAAATCTTAGATATGCACAGAAAAACTACATTTGAAAATTGTAGAGTATTGTCTTACATTTCAGGAAGACTGTTACAGATATTAGGTAGGTAAGTAAGTATGTAGGTAAATAAGTAAGAACATTGGTCCGTAGGTGTAGGCATTTTTAAATGGTCCCACTATTGCTGCAGTTTTGTAGATATTTCAGTCATTTTGTGTACAAACCTTAGTTCAAGTCATATTTTCAAAAAAAAAAAAAAATCAACTTGCAGTTTTGCTAAACCCAATTCTGTTAGATCCCGTTTACTCCACCTTATAAGACTTATCCTATTGTAATAAGGGAACTACAATAAAACATGACACACATACTTCCCAACAACCCCCACAGCTCATAAGTAGCAGATTGTGTCTTTAAAGAGAAACTAAACTCAGAATCAACTTTTTTTCACTGTCAGATTGTGTATATGGGGTCAAAATTGAATTATCTACTGTTTCCAGGCCATTTTACAGATATGTGTGGAAAAAAACGGCGGCTGTACTGCCACGATGGGCAAACGCTGTCAGTGCATTTTCAGTTCACGCCGACGTCACAGTGAGTTGACGTGGCAGACGAGCCGCCCAGATGTGTTATCTAAACTCCTCCCTCTCACACCGCTGCTGTGGAGAGTTGGAAAGTGATCACCCGCTGCATAGCAACAGCAGCTGTCATTTGGCTCAGCTTGTTGAGCAAGTGATACGATGTGCAGCCACTTGTACAATGATGCGCTGGCTCGAAACTTGTGCCTGTGGCAAGTTTATTATTGTCGTTTTGTTTTTCATTTTTAGAAAATACTCGCGTCATAAACTCATGTGCTTATTGATACTAAAGCAAAGATTTAATACATATGTGACAATAGTGGTTAGTACCGTCCTGAGCGGGAGTCGAACCAGGATCTTTCGTTCCGCAGGCGACCGACAAACACGTTGAGCTAAAGCGAACAATTCCATTAGCCCAATCTGCCGGTCCTGCTTTTATACCTGAAGGGGTGAGTTTATCCCATACCACCACACACTTCACCGACCTGGTCCCTCGTGTGGGTCTACACCGGTTACACATATGTTTTGTGAAGTAAATATAAAAACAAATCTTGACGTGCAAGTAAGCAAAGACTAAGTGCTGTGCAGCTTCCTCCACTGCAAACCTCACGTTAGGACCAGGACCGCTCCGACACAAAACTCACATCATTCACAAGCTCGCTCATATTTGGTGCTGTCAATTAAAGTCTGTTCACACCCACTGGGCGTCTCTTAAAAGCCTCCGGGCATCTCCCACTTTTGCGAGCCTGTTTGAGGTTCAGTGTGGGCGGAGTTAGTCTCTGAAAGCGCGTTTAGCCTCACTGTAGAGAAAAGCTTCGAAACAAATGGTGAGATAAAACACACGAGAATAGAAACTCGATGCAGCGCATAAAGACGCAACGTGGAAATCGTCAAAGCAATCTTTGGAGTTTTCATATTTGCAAGAATATAACTTTAAACCGAAGTCCAAAAGTCCAAAAAAAAAGTTCAAAAATTAATTTTCTCCACACTGATCACACAGGACAGTCTCATCACACTGAAGCTTCTGAACGCTGGTTTACAGGGGGGCCTAGGTTGGGGCCCCATGAGAGCGTCTGATTTAAAATGATTTTAAAACATGCTTTATACCTTTTCAATAATAAAAAAAATTACATCATGCATTAGGAAAAAATAATAACAAATATTTCAGAATACAGAATATCACACTGAATTTAATAACAATTTCCCTGTGGTGTTTGGTGGATTTTTTTTTTTTTTCAAATTTCAATGAAATCTAAATAAGCTGTGCACTAAAATATTATATAAAAATGTAAGAGGTGCCTCGGCTTAGGACAAACGCTTAGGGGTGCCCCAGTGCCTCTGCTCTAGAATCAGTTCCTGCTATGGAGTTATGTTTTGTAGGCTTCTTTTCATTCCATTTTATTTTATTATTTTTTTCCCTTTAAGGTTTGTGTGATGAAAATAAATGTATACACTATAAACAATGCATACAAATTTGATATTTAAACCTGCAGTAAAATACCAGATGTCAATATGTTACAGAATTGCACATGACTGTCCTTCCTCGTGTTCTTCCTGCGCTCTGCTCCCCGGTGACTTTCTGCTGTCAGGTCAGATCCACTCTCACCTTTACAAAAGATGGAGGATGCTCTCTAACTGCTCTGGAGCTTTGTTACCATGGAAACCATGCGGCTTCAAAGGAATGCTTTTTGAAATCCCCAAGGATGAACAACATTTTGTGTTATTGAAGACACAGGTCAAAGGTTTAACGTGAAAGCTTCGTCATGCAGGATGTTTGGTCCTTCTAAACTACTTTGTATTACAGGCATAAAGATAAGAGAGATATTTGTACTATAATGCAGAACAACAAGAAAAAATTAAAAACAGACTTAAATCTGACACACTGTTCAGGTGGAACAAATCTTGTCTGTATAATAAGTGTCTCTGATTATGACTAAACACAACGTATAGTATAAAATAGTATTGTTTAGTAGTGTGAATACACTGTAAAAAATCCTAAGGCCAAAAAGTTAAACTAACTTAAATCTTTATGTTGATATAATGTGACATAATGAGTCAAAGATTTTCAATTTAGACTTTTACGTTATAAGAGAGAGAGAGAGGAAAGAAGAGAGAGAAAAAAGAAAGAGAGAGAGAGAAATAAACAGGAGAGAAAAAGAGAAAGGAAAGAGAGAGGAGAGAAAGAGCGAAAGAAAGGAGAAAGAGAAGAGAAAGAGAGGGAGAAGAAGAAACAGAAAAGAAAAGAGAGAGACAGGAGAGAAAGAAATAGGAGAGAAAAGAGAGAAAAGAAAGAGGTAGAGAAAGAGAGAAATAGGAGAAAAAAGAGAGGAGAGAAAGAAAGGAAAGAGAAAGAGAGGAGAGAAAGAGAGGAAAGAGAAAAAAAGAGAAAAGAGAAAGAAGAGAAAAAGAAAAAAGAGGAGAGAAAGAGAGAGAAAGCGAAAGGAGAGAAAAAGAACGGAGGAAGAGAAAGGAGAAACTGAGAGAAGAGAGAGAGAGAGGAGAAAGAAAGCAACAGACACAGTGGAGAGGAGGGCCAGGGAGGAGAGAGGAGCGAAAGGGGGGAGAAAGAAGAGAGAGAATGTCAGACAGACTCAAGTACATGAGTTTAATCAACATAAAACTTTGAGGCAGAAATTGAACTTACATTTTTAAGTTAAAGTGCATTTTATATTTTACAGTGTAAATCCTTTATTAGTTCTACAGTGGCAACGTTTTAGCATATAAATATAAGCATAGTGAGTTATAAGCACAGTATATAAAAGGTCTAGTATAGTGTAAGCATTGTGTAGTATAAGCATAATATAGCATTGTAGAGTATAGCATAATATAATATAATCATAGCATAGTGTAAGTATAACATAAGCCTAGTATAGCATAGATATAGTATAAAGTAGATACAGTATATAGTAGAGCAGTAAAGTATTATATTAGTATTGTACCAGTATTGTAGAGTAGTACTAGTATAGTACAATTTAAACAATGCTTTAGTGTAGGGCAGTACAGCTTAGAATAGGATAGAATAGAATAGCATAGTATTGCATTATATAGAACCATAGTACTTTAGATTCTTCATGTGGTACTTGAACACTTCTGGAGTTCTTTTGTTTGCTTACAATACAGGACATTCTACTCACAATTTATATTTTTGTTATTAGCTACTGTGCTACTGTATTCCACCTCAAGATGTGATTTTGCCCTAATTTAGACTTGAAGTAGTCTGGTTATAGATCCACTTTAGATTTACCACACCATTTATGATACCATCTTTTTAGGATTCTTTTGACCCATAAAAAGATGGGTCAAAAGATCTATTCCCTAAAACCTACAAATTGCATTGTTTTTGACTTTAGCATGTTTATAGGAGTCCACCTCCTCCAAACCCTTATGCTGAAGAATTAGGAGACTGAATGCTAGTTAAGTGAGCAAATAATGTGATATTGTTGTGGATTTCTGAAATACACTTTTAAGAATGAAACACAGAAAGTTTGTCTGAATTTAAGTATAAAAGTGTATTCTAAAAGCATAAAAAGCACACAAAAAGCCCTATGCTGTCCCTCCGGGTCCCATCTGTCCCTACTCTAAACATCAATATGTCACAGACATATTTAAAGGCAGAAAGGAGGCGTAAAGCCCCGCACAGAGATGTTGAAAACAGGACATGAAGATTTGTAATCACTAAAGCTACACACATATCATAAACAGTTCAGTCTAATCTAAGCATAAACATCATTATTATCAAAGTGACTCAAGACTGGGTGGTTTATCTCAGAACATCCTGAACTCACTCTAATATGACTGTCTAACACATGTCAATGTATTAGATGAATTAGCCTTAGCATCAGAGAATTAACATTAGCGTAAAAGATATTAAACATTTCTATAACAACACAATATTCTCAGTATTTTACATTCAACATTTCGGATTTACAACGATGCAGCAACAGAAGAAAAACAAATCAAAATTGCATTGAACCTGTGAGACGTGTTGAATTGGGCTTTCAAAATTTGAGAGAAACAAACCAAAAAAAAAGTCCTTTCAAACCCTCTAATTGGTTCTCGTCACTTCTGTTTACATTTTTAAGAATGTAAAAATCAGGTAGGCTGCAGAGTTAATAAAAGAACATCTGAACTAAACTCCAAACACAAAATGTGCTAAATAAACAACCTCAAACTGTGCAAAAGGAGTGTTTGTGTCTGTTCTTCTTTCCACATGGTTTGTCTCTCAGAAAACCCACGTCAACACAAATCCGTATTTTGCCAAAGCAGAACGGGATAAAACACTTTCTATTTCCAGTTTAATGACAGTAATATTTGGCAGCTCGGAGGCTCTGCTGTGGATCTGAGGCTGCGGAGACGATCAGACATTTTTCATTTACAAAACAATATTCTGTTTATCTGAAGCTCTTTAAACAGGATTTAAAACAAATCAAATGAAGGATTTGTCCCAAACAGCATCTGGTGAGAAGCTTTTCATGCTCCTCGTGCTCAGCGGGGCTCTAATTTGGAAATGGAATTTGTCTTTTAGCTGCGTTCTGTTCTCTCCAATCACCTCTGACGCAGAATATTTGTATAAAGAAAAAAAGGGAGTTATAAATAATATGAAGGCTTATATAACAGGAGCCTGGTGGATACCATAGTAACATTCCAAGTACATTATATGAAAAAAGAATATACAGTATATCTTTATGTCAAAAAAAAAAAAAAAAAAATCTTCATGTCAATTAAGCTAGCAATTTGTCATGTTGTAACAATGTAGTTTTACATCAGTCATGTTTTCCTCACTTGCCTAACCGGGCTCACACTGCATCCAGTCCAACTCCGGTGCAGTCACTGGACCGGTCTTGTTACGGTGGGTGACTCACATTAGCTCCGGAGGTCTGCAGTCCTGATGCAGCCACAGGCTCTGCTGCCGACCTCGCAAGACCCCAAACTCATGGAGGTTCACCTCAACTTGGGAGATTACACATGTATATGTAAACAAAGAACACATGCGCTAACTTTTCGGCTTATTTCACAACACGTCAGTTGATTTTCAGTTTGATTTTTCGCTGCACAGGAGGTTTATTTACATCCTGTGTGTTATATATAATCGTGTATATGTCGTATTTTGATTTATTTTGTATTATTAGTGGTAACGTAATGATTTTATTTTGAAAACTACCGGATTCACTTCACCAGCGCTGGCTTGGTTTCCTGTTTATCGTGTCTTGTTTTCACAACTTCATCAAAAAGGGCTCCGGTGCGCTCCGGCGTCCGGCCAAAATTTGAAACAAACGAAACGGATTCGGAGTGCCGGATTGGCCGTACCGGAGACACCGGACTGGACTGTACGCCGTGTGAGCCACTCTCGGACTTTTCAAGTTAAGTAAAGATTCCGGTGGCTGCACTGGAGTTGGACTCGATGCAGTGTGAGCCCGGAGTTATGCATTCTCACCCCGGGCTCACACTGCCTCCAGTCCAACTCCGGTGCAGTCACCGGACCGGTCTAGCTACGGTGGGTGACTCACATTAGCTACGGTGGTCTGCAGTCCTGCTGCACCCACAAGCTCTGCTGCCAACCTCGCGAGACCCCGAACTCACGGAGGTTCACGCTCAACGTGGGAGATTACGCGACCGCTGAGCACTTTTTTTTCTCTCTCTCTCTCTTTCGTTGAGAACATGTATGTAAACAAAGAGCACGCGCCAAGTTTTGGGCTTGTTTCACGTTAGTTGATTTTCTGTTGGGATTTTTCGCCACACAGTGGGTGAGTACGGAGGCTTATTTACATTTTATGTGTTACGTAATCGTGTAAATGTCGTATTTTGTATTATTAGTGGTAATGTAATGATTTTATTTTGAAAACTACCGGATTCACTTCACCAGCACTCGCTTGGTTTCCTGTTTATCGTGTCTTGTTTTCACAACTTCATCAAAAAGGGCTCCGGTGCGCTCCGGCGTCCGGCCAAAATTTGAAACAAACGAAATGGATTCGGAGCGCCGGATTGGCCGTACCGGAGACACCGGACTAGACTGTACGCCGTGTGAGCCACTCTCGGACTTTTCAAGTTAAGTAAAGACTCCGGTGACTGCACCGGAGTTGGACTGGATGTAGTGTGAGCCCGGGGTCATTCTCACAAGAACACTGGATTCAATAGACCAAATCGTTTGCTTTCATTGCACATACGGCAGGTAAGCGCTTCAGTCACATCGCTCATTGAACGCCAAATGGACACAATACTTATTGCAGCTGATTTTGTGACATTTTAAGAGCTGATTTATGCAGAGTTTAGTCATGTTTTGATCTGCATCTTGTAGTTTTGTCTCATGTCAGCGTTCAATGCAATGCTGTGCAATATCTGTGTCCAAAAAGGCTTGAAGAAGAGCTGGACTGACAAACGTGTGCCGCGTCTGTTTGTGGTGTCGAATTATGTCATTATTTCCTGCAAAAAGAGCCACTGGTTGTCTGGTGCGACTTATACATGTTTTTTTTCCCTAATATGTGTATTTTGGCTCGTGAGACCTACACTCCAGAGCAAGTTGTAGTACGGTAATCATGAAAGAAAGCTCATTTTGCATTTGCAGCCGACCTATCATTTTGATGAAGCTAATATAGACACTTACAGCATGTGTTGCATTCATTATAAGACTTATATAAGGCTTTACATTTTTTGCGGCTCCAGACAGATTTAGTTTTTGTTTTTTGGTCCATTATGGCTCATTGAACATTAAAAGTTGCCGACCCCTGCTTTATGAGGAATACCTGAAATATGAAAATACAAATACTTTTAATTTCAAAGATTTTGCAGAACCCCTGGGGTCATTTTGACCCCACTTATGCATCTAAGGGTTAAAGCTATCAAAGTTGAAATGTATTTATTTTCAACAAGTGAACAAAGTACATTTAAGTGTTTCCCTCAGTTCCCACATTCTCTGTGATTTAGATTTGGCTTCAATCAAACAATATCACACTGACCAAACGGGCTTTTTTCGCATTAAGAAAAGCCATGAGTTGTACTTAATTCAGATCAGAACATAAATTCACCTTAAAAGACACACAGACTGGACACTTCTCCACCTAATACACATCGCATAGTGAAAATGGGCTTTAGATTGTTGTTTTCTGACTGTTGAGCTGCTTATATAATGCGGCCTATGTAATTTATGGTGTTCCAACCTTCCTCAGTCTGTGTTACAACCCACATAGGTTTTACCAGTAGAAAACTTTGGATTTAAGTTTTAGGTGCTCAAAAAAAAGTGTTCCAACCCTCTCGGTCTTTTCTACTGATGCCAGTTTTAGAATCAATTAGGCATCTATGTTTGACAACACTATTACCTTTACATATTAATTGTTTTCCTGTTCATTATCTTCTCTCACACGCCGCCTTCATTTCAATTTGAAATGGTGTTGTAGAAAAAGCCGTGTGTTGATTGACGAAGTGCAGTTTTTCTCCCTCAGGCTGCTGGGAGTTCTTTCATGAAATCTGGAGTGAGTCTGGTCCACCTGTCAAACTGTCATGTTCCACAGACTAACGCTGTCAGACGTGTGGGCCAGCTCCGGCGCTCAGAAGAGGCTCAGAGGGATTCAAAAACAGTATTACAATCAGTCATATTAGGAGATTTGGATGTCAAGATTATTAGGTTTAATCGATAGTTGTGATTATTCAAGACATACGAACAAAAGATAGATAATTATGATGATTTAAAAAGCAAACTTGATTTAATTTATTATATTGAAACTGGAGATACAAAATAGCATTTACAGTTTACTGTTTATAAAAAAAAGGACAATATTTGGTACAGGCATTTCAAATCCTAAATATATACTCTTGATAGTACTAGTTTCATTGCCTTGCAAGTCATTGAATTTTCTGAGTGTAAATGGCTATTGCTACCCAAGAGTGGGACCCAAAACGGTTAGAATAGTTCTTTGGAGATGTTGATTTGTTGAGGCAGGTCCTCCCAGACAGACTCAAAATTCAACTTGTACCGGATTTAACCATCAGTCAAGTACTGGAGAGCCCGGAGGTCATGGACTGATTATTTCCAGATCAAACATTGGTGATATAGGCTCCAGAAAACTTCATAAATATGAGTCACCTTGTATGGGATGGATGCAGTCACGGAGTCTCAAAGATACATTTCTGTGATGATGCGCTGTTCAATGAAACTATGCATGGAGTCATGGAGCTTCATGGCCAATTGCGGCATGGAAAGCAGAAACACGTATTCCTAGACACAGAATACACCAGCCATGGTCTTGCCCGATGTCACGCAGGGTTAAATGTTCGAAATGTGCCAACGAAAGCTATCCATAACAGCATGATCTGGATCTGGAGCCGCTTGCTGTGGAGGTGGTGGTGTAGTGACCAGGGGGAAATTATTAATGGTGTTTGACGTGGATGTGCCTGTCACACTAGCCTTCAAAAGGTGAGCATGTGCTGCTCCAGCTCCAGGTTTAGTTAGTTGTCTTTTGATTGGTTTAAAAAACAGACTACTGCATCAGTCAGAAAGTTTTGGATCCAGAGTGTGGGAAAGTTGCTGCCCACAATGTGAATATAAAACAATGTAAAAAATTAGGACACTGGTCACATGGCTTGTCCGTGCTGGCCTTACAACTGTCAATAGATCTTCACGTCGCACTTTCCGCTGCCCACCAAATCTGAAATTGTCTTGAGGGACTTTTTGATTGGAACGTCAATCTATAGTAAGCTCCGGCCCCGCGTCACACTGGTCTTATATGTTTCACTCATTGAACGAGTTCCATTTTCACCAGCAGTTTTCTGCTATTCTTTGTACTTACAGTAGATTGTTGGCCAGAGAGACATTCTTTCAGGTCTGGTCCTCATCTTATATGGTCACATGTGGACCAGTCTTGTTGATCTTGGATTTACATGGGTGAGTTTTGGTTTTCATTTCAACAGCTAACCATGAGCCACAGGTTCTGGGGACGATGCCAAGTGTTGAACAGAAAAGACTTTGACACACAGGTAGTTTAGATCTGTTTACCAGTTGCAGATAGTATGGTAGGGATGTTGTTCTTCTTGATCAGCTTTCTTCTGCTTAATAGACACATTTTCAACTAATGTCTGGATATACAGTTTTTTATGTCTTCCAGAAGGACATGGACCAAAATTTCTGCTCTCCTCTTCAGTCAGTAGTTCACAACTTTGTATCTTTGACATTATGCAGTTCTACAATGTACAGGCTGGTCTTTGAGGGTTTCTCTTGTCCCATTGTATTCTTTTATCTCTCTCCTTCAAGATGTTTCTGTTTTATCACCTCTCACTTCCTTGAATGACCTTGGATGCCTATGACATTCAACAGCAGAGGTTTCAGTTGAAGTTTCAATTTTTCCTTCACCATGTTGATTTTGTATCACTAATATTCCCTGGGCGATCCTATTTCTCAGGTGTATAGTCTATATCCAAGACTGTGTCATCAAGTTCACTTTCTGAAGATGAGTTCAGATTTGATAAAATTCTGGAGGCTTTACTGGTTGTCTACTCTTCAAAATGTTGCTCCACCTATTTTTTTTTTTTTCTCTGTTGTAGTCTTATCTGAATCCACTTACTCTTCTTGATATTATGACATCCCTTTTAAGCCTTTTTATGTCGCATTGTCCTGAGGAAGGCTGCAGTTTACAAACGTGACCTGTGTCTTTGGATTCAGTGAAGCAGTGTATGTGGACTGACAGCTGTCCTGGCGGCTCGGTCACCAGAGAATATAGATCAAGTATACATGAATCTGTCAAGAGAAACAACTGGAACAAGCTTCTCCTCTGCATATAGAATTGCAGCTCAAGGTTCAAGAAAATGTCTCTTACACAATCTCATTTAGATGTTAAGATAAACAACGTCCCCAAAACTGCTAAGCTGTGTGACCAGAAAACACTGTAATACCTTTAGCAACAGCTTGAATAAATCAACTTTGGCTCACAACATATTCTGATCCTGAAGTTATAAAAACTCTGCAGGAACTGTTGACGATCTGGGCGTCTCCTGCTGACTCTCTCTCTCAGTATCTTTTGTGTTTCCGCTCTCTGCACCATTTATTTCATTATTGACTGGCTCTCTCTTTTCTCTTCACTTCTCGTCGGCCCCTGTTGCCTCTGGCTTCACTCTTCTCCAGTGTTTTCCTTGTATTTATCCACGTTCTGACACATCTCCTCCCTCTTATAGATCTGCTGTCTGTCTGTTGTCAGTCCTCGGCGGGTCTGCATGGGGCTTCATTAGTTTGGCCTCACTGTGCTAATATCTTTCCTTTAGCACTAGCTTTGCAGTGTGAAAGTGTGAAAGTCTGTCCGTTAATGATCCGAAAGTTGTCTCGTCTTATACAGTGACTGAAGCCTGAGGCAGAGGAGCAGCAGTGAGACATTTGCTGACACTTGAATTTTATTTGCAAATCTAACGAGGCTTAATCAATCACAAACAGCATAATTGTATTGGTTTACATTTCACTGCTGAAATAATTCTTATGCTGTGTTCTCACCAAATTATAATTTTATTTCATGTTTAACTAAATGAAACTTACAAATGAAAATGTGTTTCACCGCTGGTCTTCAGTAATAATAACTACAAAAATATAAATTGCGTTCACGCTGTTAAGCATTGCATGGCATATGCAGCATTCAGACCAGACAGCATTGGAGCTTCCAATGCATCCAGTTTGCACGTTAAGACAATGCAAACCTGCGTCTTGAGGCGTCCAGTGAAGTTGCTGCGCAAATTTGCATCTAGTGCCTCGAAATTTTGCTTTTTGGGGTGTCCCGTCTTGCTAAGTAGATGCTACAACCTGTAGCGGACACTTTGCCGCCTCATCAGGTGTTGGCGCCCAAGTTTGGCACTGCCTAACTTTCAACGGCTGAACGCAGCGACGACCAATCAGAAACAACTCTCCTGTGACGTAGTGACATGCTGCTCTGCTATCACATCAAGAGGAAAGAACAACTGTTTACTAAAGTCTTTTAATAACTTTTTTTTTTTTTTTTTTAATCAAAAGGTCTTTATTCAAAAGTTTGGTTGCTTGTTGCTCTCTGAAAATCTGGCAACCTTGACACATCAAAACAACAAAACAGGTTATGAACTGGACTGGTGCAGAGCTCCTGCAGAACTCATGGATTTATTACTCACTGTGGTGTTAAAACCACTGCAGTATGATTAACAATGGAATAGTACAGATACAGTAAAAGGACATTGCCTAGAGGAGAAAGTTGTGCTATTGTAATGTGTTGTCACCAAGTCGTCACAAGAAAGCGTGAATTTACCACGAGACAAAAACAGCTTAATATGAGCACAATTTCACATCTCACGTTACGCCGTGGTTATAGCATGATATGAAAAGCGTAAAACTGAAACGATATTTCACAGTGAAAACAACTCACCAGTTTTGGTTAAAGCCACGTGGGCGACATTTTCTTAATGTTTAAATTTAGGCATCAAGTTACTACAATGGATAAGTTTAGGTCTGGGGCTTGTTAAGGTATCCTAAACTTAAGATACCTAAATCTTAGGAGAGCTAAACTTAGATTAAGATAACTTAGATTAGGATAAACTTAGGATAACGATTTTGTTAATATTCATAAATAAAAACACATCTTAACAACTACAGTAGAAATGAACTGGGATTGTGATGCTGGCATATTCACACAAAATAGCCGTGAACATTTAAAACATAACTAACACTAAACAAACAAAAACGAACAATGGTTGTATCTTGCTGTGTGATTGGGTTTGTTCACAGGTTGAATAGGGGCAATTCAAAGAGCTTCAACTATATTCCTAAAACGATTAAGATTTTGGCAATTAGTCATTAATGGAAACTAGTTTTGGTTCCCCCAGCCAGTGAGCGACCACCATCCATGCCCATATTTTGATGTTGCAAAACCAAAACCTTTTCCCAAAAAGTGGGAATGCAGAGAAGCAAAATTGGATGCTTCAATGCTGTCAGGTCTGATTGCAGCAATAAACACACATTTCATGAGACTAATGGGCTAATGCAGGGATGTCAAACTCAAAAACTCAAATGGTGCTGGGGCAGATCTATCAGAGTCAGAGTTGGTGGTTGGCACGTCAATATGGTATGAAAAGCCAAAGTAGAATAACGAAGAATTCTTGTTTGTCTTTTTACGTTTTGGCTTTCTGTAGCATATTGACATAAAAAAGGCGTGAAAACGTGCTTATTGACATTTCATTGTATATCTACCTTTTCTTCGGAGACTGGGCTGAACATAAAGTGCTACAGATTAATACTTAATACTTTTCTTGTCAAACTGAGCAGTGGATCCCTAGGTTCAGTTTATTGTTTTTCATTTACCATCAATTTTTTACCTAATCATGAGCTATACAGTGTACATAATACATAACACACCAATCTGTCCATTTTTAAACCTTACTTCTGTTTCTGTGATGCTATGACAGAGACATGACCATTCTGAGTCCAAATCCAGTCTCTTACTGTTCCCTCCACACTGCGCCAGCATGTTCTCCAGCTCCCGTGAAGCTCCTACTGTCTGATAAGCTCATTACAGTGTGCTCAGGGCAGACATGTTGGTCCTGACTCAGGCACAAGTCAAATCAATGGTCACACTGCTCATTTACCTCTGCTGACATGGCAACAGGCTCCTCCCAGTCTGCGCTAATGAGGACGTCTTAAAGGTTAACCCAGCGCAGAGGTTGTGTGAGGCGAGTAAGTGGACTCTGCACGACTCTGCACACGTCAGCAGAATCTGAAGGTTAAGCTATAGCGTGGTATCAGTGCACGGAAATTTGTTTTCCGGTTTGACCCATACTTCTGTCTAGAACTCACAGCACATCTTTGTTAACATGAGTTATATAAGAAGGAAATAGAAGATTTATAAAATACTCAGTATTTCTCAGTTTGAATTTTGTTGTAACATAAATTTAACATATTTTTACCGGGTCCAATTGGGGAAATTTTTTCCAAGCCAATGTCCGGAGCTTCACAACAGAGTTTTTTAGGGTTAGGGCCTGGAAGCACGTGCCTATTGCAAAGTACTTTTCGCAATTGGCACTTCGTTAGAGACAGAAAAGCGCAGTTTATATCAGTGTGATGCAGTCTCTGAGTCTGCAGATTGTATTTAGAGTAGGCAACGTGGTTGTGCACATCCGTAACACGGTACAACCCTTCGGTGACTCGTCCCTCTCACTTTAAGCACCGCGCCAGAGACAGAAACGCTGTTGGTGCGGTGCAGTTTGTGTGTGTTCTCCTGCGTAAAGTTGGAGCATTTGTCCTATCGCCAATCAGCCAATCCCGTGGCTTCATTCAGTGACTGTTTGGGCCTGTGGGACACAGACGCGCTGATATTACTACATGTAGTTCCGCTCCGCCCAATCCGACCGTCAGAGTGACTGCACAGAACTGTTGTCAATGAGGACCGTTCCACATCCTGCGCGCTTGCTCCGTACTCTGCTGTTTTCCTTAATTAAAATAATATATCTGCTGTTCCAAAAGGTCCAAGTGGAACAAGTGAAGATGAGCAGCCTTCAAAGTCAGCAAGTCCATCGGTACAATCAAATCCAATTGATCCAGCACTTTGGCCAGCCAAACTCATTGACTAAGTAAGAACTGACTAACCCCGGTCTCACACTGGATCCAGTCCGTACTCCGGTCCGGCGTACGGAGGCTTTCCGTTTCTTGAAAAGTAATGAGAGGCTCTCACACCGCGATCCGTCCGGTCCGGCGAGCCGCGCGGCTCTGCTCCGTACGTCCGTATCGTTTCCGTTTCATTTAAAATTTTCCGGACTGCCGGAGCGCTCCGGAGCCCTTTTTGGTAAAGTTGTGAAAAGAAGACACGACAAACAGGAAACCAAGCGCTCGCGGGTGAAGTGAATCCGGTGGTTTTCAAAGTAAAAACATTACGTTTCTGCTACTACAACAAATACAGCAAAATGCTCGACATATACACGACTATTGAACACACAGGAGGCAAATAAACGTCCCGTACTTACCCATTATGCGTCGAAAAATCCAACAGAAAATGAAGTGACGTGAAATAAGCCAAAAACACGGCGCAAGTGTTCCTTGTTTACATATCCATGTGCCAGAGATCACGTAAACTCCCTGAAACTCCCAAGTTGAGCGTGAATCCCCGTGAACTCGTGGTCTCGCGAGGCCAGCAGAGTCCGTGCATACGCATGCATATTCTAGAGCAGTGTGAGTGACAACCGGACCCAGACGGATCCGGATCTGGATATGGATCTGGATCTGGAGGCAGTGTGAGCCCGGTGTTAGTGCAGAGAGGACAGCTTCAAACATGCAGAAACGTTGACTTTCCCAAGTGGCTTTTAAACCAAAGTTTCAATGAGTATCACACATTTTGAGAACTGGAAAATGAGGAGAAGATTAAACTTACATGGCTAGTGTAATCTGTTAAAAAATAATGCTGTTTATTGCTTTTGCTGCTAACTTTTTTTCTAAAAAAACATTTAGACTTATCCTAAATGGGCAAAATGAAACTGCGGTCAAGCTAGCCGCATTTCGTATTTTCGAAGTCAAGTGAGCCGTACCTAAATTCCGAGTGCGCGTTTGCGTGGTTACTTACGGTAAAAAGGGGTACGCCGTGTCAGCTCTGCGTTTGCTACATGAGAACAGCAGTTTGCGTATGTGGAGAACAGACTTCTTTACGAAGTCGTAAAAAATGAAAATAACCTATTGAAAAGTGTTCATTTAATTTTAGACGTTTAGACAAAATGTAAAAACATGAATAAAATGATACTTATCTTATGATACTTACCCGCAGGTAAAAGATATTTAAACTTTCTAATAAGAGTGAGATATACACAGCGTCTGGTTTTTGAGTAGGCCTGCTACTTGTCAAATATTATCAAAATTGTATAAATATAATCAAAATATTATCAATATTATCAAAATAGTATCAATATTATCAAAATATTTCAAACTATTTCATCTGCTGCAAAAATGTCAGTTTCATTGTAATTTTCTAAACGTTTACACAATGTAACAAAATCACTTTCTTTACATTATGTGAAATGTAAAAATAAATGTATATTTTTACTGAGTAACAAAAGAGAACCTAGACACATGTATAGAGGCTTAAAAATGCACTTTTTATAGATTGATTTTCTTTACAATTTTCAGTGTAACAGAATAGAACCTAGACACATCGACAGAGGCTGGTATGTACAACTTCTGACTGTAGTATCAAAACTTTTTACTGTGGAATTTTGAAGTAATAGTACTTCAAAGTACTTCATTGTGAGCAAAAAATGACAGATCTTGGGATATTGACTAACATTTTTAAATTGAATATTACATCGTATCGAAATGGGGCTTGGACACGCGTGCTAAGGCTGTTGAGTACTACCATTGTCCAAATTATCAAAAGATTTTACTGTAGAATATTTAAGTAATTGTACTTCAAAGTACTTCATAGTGAGCAAAAAAATGACAGATCTTGGGATATTGAGTAACATTTTTAAATTGAATATTAAATTGTATCAAAATGAGACTTGCACACATGTGCTAAGGCTGTTGAGTACTACCATTGTCCAAATTATCAAAAGATTTTACTGTAGAATTTGGAAGTAATTGTACTTCAAAGTACTTCATAGTGAGCAAAATAATGACAGATTTTGGGATATTGACTAACATTTTTAAATTGAATATTACATCGTATCGAAATGGGACTTGCTCACGCGTGCTAAGGCTGTTGAGTACTACCATTGTCCAAATTATCAAAATATTTTACTGTGGAATTTTGAAGTAATTGTACTTCAAAGTACTTCATTGTGAGCAAAAAATGACAGATCTTGGGATATTGACTAACATTTTTAAATTGAATATTACATCGTATCGAAATGGGGCTTGGACACGCGTGCTAAGGCTGTTGAGTACTACCACTGTCCAAACTATCAAAATATTTTACTGTGGAATTTTGAAGTAATAGTACTTCAAAGTACTTCATTGTGAGCAAAAAATTACAGATCTTGGGATTTTGTCAGTCATTTTCTTTACATTTTTACAGTGTAACAGAATAGAACCTAGACACATCTACAGAGGCTGGTATGAACAACTTGTGACTGTAGCATCAAAACTTTTTACTGTGGAATTTTGAAGTAAAAGTACTTCAAAGTACATCATATCGCTTAAAAAATGCATTTTTTTTAGATTTTGTCAGTCATTTTCTTGACATTTTTACAGTGTAACAGAATATAACTTAGACACATCTATAGAGGCTGGTATGAACAACTTGTGACTGTAGTATCAAAATATTTTACTGTGGAATTTTGAAGTATTAGTACTTTAAGTACATCATATCGCTTAAAAAATGCATTTTTTTTTAGATTTTGTCAGTCATTTTCTTGACATTTTAACAGTGTAACACAATAGAACCTAGACACATCTAGGCTGGTATGAACAACTTGTGACTGTAGCATCAAAACTTTTTACTGTGGAATTTGAAGTAAAAGTACTTAAATATCGCTTAAAAATGCATTTTTTTTTTAATTTTGTCAGTCATTTTCTTGACATTTATACAGTGTAACAGAATAGAACCTAGACACATCTACAGAGGCTGGTATGAACAACTTGTGACTGTAGCATCAAAACTTTTTACTGTGGAATTTTGAAGTAAAAGTACTTCAAAGTATATCATATCGCTTAAAAATGCATTTTTTTTTAGATTTTGTCAGTCATTTTCTTGACATTTTTACAGTGTAACAGAATAGACCCTAGACACATCTATAGAGGCTGGTATGTACAACTTGTGACTGGAATATCAACAATTTTTACTTTGGAATTTTGAAGTAAAGTACTTCAAAGTATATCATAGCGGTTAGAGCTCTGGCTTCCCAATAAGGAGATCGTGGGTTCGACTCCCGGGTTGAACCATATCAACATCTCACAATCTCTCTTGGTGGAGCTTGCATGTTCTCCCCATGTCACCGTGGGTTTTCTCCGGTTTCCTCCCACCTCCAAAAACATGTTTAGATTGGTGATCACAAAACGTCCCTGAGAGTGAATAGTTGTCTGTCTAAGCCTGTAAGTTTGCCACTGTTCAGGGTGTTTCCCCGCCTAAGGTCCAAACTAACTGGGATAAGCTCCAGTCACTGCGACCCCTAACGTGATTAAACAGAAGAAAATCAAAAAAAGTTTAAAGTAATAAAAATGAACTTTTGAGATTTTGTCTTTTTTATTCACAGTGTAATAGACCACAACCCGAACAAACCCAAAGATGGAGGTATGTATAACTAGCTTCTGTCTAATTGCACAAGCAACAACGCCAATTTGCTTTTTGTGCTTTGACGAATTCCTCTTCTGTCATGGTCAGGCACTCCGTGTGAAACCATCGCTGACATTTTCCACACTGTATCTGTTAAAAAATGATAATTGGTTTCAATAGAATAACATTTATCAAAATAAATATAGCTTGAGTTCATGGCACCAGACATAGTTGAATTTTCAGTTGGATTAAATATTAGTCTATACAGAACTTTAGAGACTAAATACCAACAATAGTATAAATTAAAACCTATTCTGACACAACTGAGAGATCAATAACTTCTAACAGTTGTGATCCAGCTGTGTATCTTGTAACAATGGCATTTCTTCATCATTAGTTTACTCAAAGTTATATTTGAATTGATTCATGTAGGTTTGAGTAATGTTTGTATTTTTTTTTTTCAGCTGGAGTTCAAGTGCTCAGAAAATCCCAGTTCTCAACTACCACCTATCCCACCCACATGCCTGCATTTACTTGTTATAATTCAAATGGTTAATGCTCGTAGTGAGGCATTTATGATTCAGAATTGTCCCATAGCCACTTCCCAAAAATAAAACATTGTTATTTAATACCTGTTGCTTGTTACATTTCAAAGTGAAAATGGGTTTATCAGTCCTGCAGTTTTCAACAGAAAGTCACTGGAGCCGTTGAAGTAACGGCTCCAGTGACTTTGTCGTTTTACAATGAACAAAATGTAAATTACTGATTTGCATGTGTTTTACTTTCTTAATAAATAGTTGGTAAAAACACAATAGGTCTTCTTTAATTTCAAACCACTACACACCCAATGTATGTCCAGTGGCCCTTCTTTGGGTGGCTTCACAAAGGAGCACATGGCACAGAAATTCTGACTTTTAACTTTTGCATTTGCCCATTTTTGTTATGAGATTGCCTGAACTACAAACTGCTGACTGCTCCTGTTGCACAGAAAAAGTAGGCACAGGTGCATTGCTTTATCATAACTGGGCACACCCTGCTAATTAGCTGATTGGTTCTCCCTTACCTTGCTGATGATCAGCAGCAGCAGCAGCAGCAGCAGCAGCAGCAGCAGGTTAACGCAACACATTTAGTTTAGTTTATTTAGTTTATTTCATTCATTATAGCAAACATAAAAAAAAACAATGTATAGAAATTGTTAACATAAAATTTTTGAATGAAAAAGAGCAGAAAGAAGTTAAAAACTTATAATATCTGCCCCTTTTTTCAAGAAATCTTTACAGTTCCGACTATTTTAAAGTGACACACAGCTACTTACAGCTTTGTTACGTGACAGAGAAATACAGTATACAGTTTGATACAGATAATATAAACAATTCATATTATAATAGTTAACGGCAAACAACAGCAATGACTAAGCCTTGTCATATTTTTGCAACAAAGAGTATTTCACCTTCTGTTTAAATGATTGAAAACATTTTGAAGTTTTAATTTTTTCATCTTGACTGTTCCATAAACCAACACCTTTAATTGAAATACATGTTTCCTTTGTTGTTGTTCTAAACTTTGGTTTTTTAAAGATTTCAGTTCCTTTTAAATCATAACAGCTTTCTCTTTTGGTAAATAGTCTTTGTAGATTAACAGGTAAAGTTTTTTGATGGGCTTTATACATGACCTTTAACATACCAAGTTCTACTAATTCATTAAATTTCAAAATCTTTAGCTGTAGGAATATTGGATTGTCGAAGCTCTATATCTAGAGCCGCTGATTATTCTTATAGCTCTTTTCTGCAAAAGGAAAACTGGGTTAACATAGGTTTTACAAGCACTTCCCCATACTTCATTACAATAGGTCAGATAATGGAACAATCAATGAATTGTACAATAAATTCAATGCAGTTCTGTTTAGCGACTCTTTAACTTTGTATAATACAGCTACAACCTGTGATATTTTTATTTTTACATGATTAATATGTGGTTTCCATGTCAGGTGTTCGTCTATCCAACACCCAAAAACTGTAACTCTTGTGCTCTTTGTATTTCTTCTCCTTCAATAACTAACGACGCCATCAACACATTTTTTTCTACTAGAAAATATCATACCACTTTGTTTTACCTATGTTTAAAGACAATCTATTTGAGTAGAACCAATTTTTATTTTCTTAAATTCATTCTCTACAACTTGTAGAACTTCCATAATATTATCCCAGAATAAAATAAAGTTGTGTCGTCAGCAAATAAATACATTTTAATACTGAAGACACAGTAGTAATATCATTAATGTAAATTAGAAAAAGTATTGGTCCAAGGACTGACCCTTGAGGCACTCCACAACGTATATTACGCACATCTGATTAATGTTGTTTATTTGAACAAATGCTTTCTGTCTTTTAGATAACTGGTCACCACTGGTGCGCAACTCCTCTAATGCCGCACCTATGTAACTTATCTAACAATATGGCATGGTCCAGTGTATCAAATGCTTTTTGAAGGTCTACAAAAATACTAACTAAATATTGTTTTTGATCAATAGCATTTGAAATTTCTTCTGTCAGTTTCCATTAGTGCTGTAGCAGTGGAGTGGTTAGTCCGAAAACCATATTGACTACTTGCTAAAATATCATATTTATTGATGAATTCATTGAGCCTAGTTGCAAAAGTTTTTCCAAGATTTTTGAAATTGTGGAAGTAGAGATATGGGTCTGTAATTAGAGAATTCATGTTTGTTGCCTTTTTTAAAAAGTGAATTTTTGGCTGTTTTCATTTTATCTGGAAATACTCCTTTTTGTTAGTGACAGATTAAAATGTGGGTAAGATGGCTCAATAACATCATCAATGATTTTCTTTATCAGTGACATGTTCATGTCAGTACAATCAGTAGATTTTTTGCTTTGACATTTTCTGCACAATAGCCAATATTTCAGCTTTTGGGCTTTTTTTAGGAAGATACTATTGATATGGTTAATTATTCCATCATCTCTGTCTCTTTTTGGAATTTGTTTAGACAAATTAAATCCAATATCAACAAAATAATTGTTGAATTCATTCACTATGTCAGTTTTGCTGTGAATGTCCACATTATTCTTTGTAAAATACTTTGGGATGTTTGAATTTGTTTTATCTTTTTTAAGAACAGAATTAATAACACCCCATGTGTATTTTGTATTCCCTTTGTTTTTATCTAGTAGCTTACTATAATAATCTTTTTGTTGTCTTCTTATAATCCCTACCAGACGGTTTTTGTACTTTTTGTATCTAGCTTCAGAATCTATTGTCCTTCTTTTAAGAATGTTTTGTACAGATAATTTTTTTTCTTACAGGCATTTTTAAGCCCATTCGTCATCCAGGGTTTTTTTTAGTATTCTTCTTGTTTGTGGCAGTTATTTTTGTAACTCTACAGTTCTTATTGTAAAGTTTAATTAATATACTCATAAACATTACACATTACTTCACATTTCTACATTAAAAAATGTTGATACTGTGGTCAGTGGAAGTACTGAACAACCTTAGCACATGTGTGAGTCCATTTCATAAAATTTAATATTAAATTTCAAATATTAGTAAAAATGTCAATTGTTAGTCAAAAGATATGTAATTATTGCTTATTTTTTAAGAACAATTACTTCCAAATTCTACAGTAAAGTACTTAAGAGTCTTAGCACATGTGTCTAAGTCATATTTTGATACGATTTGATGGTCAATTTAAAAAATTGTTAATCAATATTTCAGATCTGTCAATTTTGCCTATATGAAGTACTTTGAAGTATGCAAGCAATGCAAATTTATTAGTATTGGACAATTCATACACAAAGCAATTCAAAGTGCTTTACAAGGCAGGAAAATATGCATCAAAATTACAATACAACATTTTAAAATATATAAATAATCAGCATAAAATTTACTTTAAAAGAAGTAAAGAAAAAGAGTGCAGTCAAAGTATTTCAGTCATATGCACATTTAAACATTGTCACAGTGGAGGCCTGTCTTACATCTTCTGGAGGACTGTACCAGATCTTAGCTGCATGAAACTGAAACGCCGATTCCCATGTTTAGTCCTGACTCTGGGCACCAGCTTGCCTGACAGCCAGTCCCTACACGCTTTGACAGACACTGTCCAAAGACGTAAGGGTCTGGGATCAGAGCGCCGGGGATCAATTTCGAGGACGGGCTTTCCGAGCGCGGAATCAACCAATCACAGAAAACCCGGAAATTCCCCCGATGCAGCGACGCGCTAAACAGGTTGTTATAGTAATATGTAGCGCAAGATTTTTTCAATGGAGCATTGATCTATATGAAGGCCTGAACACGGTTTGCTGCTACGGTTTGATTGATACGTCCCTAATTGTTTAAAACCGAAGCTATAGCCGAAAACAATGATCTATCCTACGTCGCGTCTTGGTTATTTTGAAACGGTTAGAAAAAAGTTTTGAAATTGCGGAGGGGAGGGGGAGGAGGGGCGTTTGTGATTGGATCGTCCTAACTTTGGACGACGAATCGTTGGCTATCTCTTCAGTTTCAGACCCTTTCAATTCAAACAGAATGTAGGAGGGGCTGACTGGTCAGGCAAGCACAGCAGAGAGGCGTCAGTCCCTATTGTCTCTCAGAATCCGTTGTTAGATGATACTTTGGTGTCTATTGAGGACTTCACATCAAATGGGGCTGTTAAGTCTATCATATCTTCATTTCTTGCTCACAATGACAACTTTGAAAGTACAATTACTTCAAGATTCTACATTAAAATTTGATAATTTTGTACAATGGTAGTACCTCTCAACAGCCTTAGCACGTGTGAAGTCACCATTTTGATACATTCTAATATTCAATGAAAAATGTTAGCATTATCCCATAATCGTGTCAATCTTGGTCCATTATTGTTGATTACATTAACAACAAGGCAAAAGATACTTGTCCATAGCATCAATATCAAAGAGTATAAAGTAAGTCTACTTCCAAAAATGTTGCCGGGGGTGTTATATGTAAATTCAGTTCGCGAGAGCCACTATCTAAGCCCGGCCACGGTTTGCCCAGGTCATGCATAGTTGTTTGCTCTGAAGCTGATCACTCTCTATCTCTAAGAAATGATTCTCTTTGTATACATTCAAAGCTCATGACATTGAGGGAGAACACGTCTTAACTTATACCAGCCACGTCCACATGACATGTAGATGCAAAAAGGTAAGAGTACATTGGTGAGTCCTGAGCTTTACTCTCCTGATGATGCGGCCATGTATTATTCATCTCTCGTCTCTTTTAAAACCTCCTTCTGAGATGTCACATTTACTGCAACACAAGTACATAGAGCACAATGAGGCTCTAACCTGCGTCGTCCTTTACACGTGACAAGCAGAGGTTCGTAGAGTTTTACTATTGTTCTCGTTGGCTCTGTGTGAGAGGAGGTTAGGCAGGTCTGCTATCTCCTGCTGCACCTCCTGGGGGCTAACTGTCGCTCTGGAGTGCCTGAAGCTCCTGTCATTCCTTCTGACCTGCCCGGAACGCAGAGCACGACACCTTACCCCAGGCTTCTACCTCAAGCTTCACACAACTGCTCCGCCTCAAGGAAA
>CM076399.1:1428454-1506091 GCA_038363315.1 Mugilogobius chulae | reverse complement strand
AGCCACGATTTTCCTTAACATAATAAATATGACTCTAAAGAAATTAAATTTAAAACAAAGCCACTGTTGTTAGTTCTCAGAACTTGTATTTTTTTTTACATTTGAACAGTAAACAGTAATATTTAGTGTCCATACTTAGAGATCCATAATGCACATTCAGTTTTGCGCAAGTTCAAGCTTTGTATCTTCAAACATCATGGCTGTTTTTGTATTAGTATTTGTACTATACATCTATAATGTGTGTGTAGGTCAGTGGCTGCCAAGAGCATAACTGATCTTTTGATTCGATCGCAGCATACTTCAGATGATTTGAAGTTTTCAGACTCTTTTCCGTCGCTAGTAGCCACAGCCTGGGAAGGACAGGTCTCCCCAAGTTTTATACTTAGTTTTTGTGGTCACAAGTAAGTTCTGATGGGGAGCCTGTCCTGTGCCAATTATCGCCACAAAAGCCCTGTTTTGCTCATATTAACTTCTCCAAACCAAAGTTGGTGTTTTTCCTCTCTTTTTTGTTTCTTTATTATTATGTATTGCCCTCACCAGACATGATCCCAATTCCAGAGCAACTGTTGGGACAGCTCCATACATCGTCTGAAAGTCCAGTTTTTCTGGATTCATTATCTTGGTTCTCTCAATAACAAAAGTCGTTAGAGTTCCATATCAACATCTCACGATCTCTCTGGGTGGACTTTGCATGTTCTGCCTGTGTCATCATGGGTTTTCTCCTTTTTCTTCCAAAAACATGCATGTTTAGGTTAATTGGGCATCACTGTAAATTCCCCTGTGAGTGAATGAGAGAGTGAATGGTTGTCTTTCTAACCCTGCAATGACTTGGCCACTGTCCAGGGTGTTCCCCGCCTAAGGCCCTGAGTCACTCTTTATAGGCTCCAGTCACCCGCCACCCCTTACGAGATCAAGCGCTGATTGAATGTTCTCTCAACTTGACTCATCAATGCATCTGGAGAGCCATCTCCAGGGCAAAACAGCATACCCAGAGAAAACCCACCCAGACATGAGAAGAAACATGCAAACTCCACACAGAAAGACCCAACCCACAATGACGCACACTTTCTTGCTGTGAAGCGAGAGCATTAGCCACTCTGCACCGTGCCTAGATTTGCTTATGGATGATTTTTTTAATCTTAATCTATAAATTAAGTATATATGTAATTTTGTAAGGTGCATTGAGTTGTCACATTCAGGCCCATAATATTTTCACAAGCATGTGTTAAGATAACTCTCTGTATCTTTACTTTTCCTAGAGAACATTGCCCTTTAATCTTCACCCAATAGTAACAGTTTTTACTCTGTCTTCAGAATGAAACATCGACCTTTGATCTCTATTTTGTTCTCTATCGTAGAACTTCCAGCCATCGGAGTCGTCCTGGAGATGTTTGGCAAAATTTGGCATCACGGCGGCGTTCTGTATCATCTACGCTGTTTCTGCTGAGCTGTTCCCGACTGTGATCCGAAACACGGCCATGGGCTGCTGCTCCATGGCGGCTCGCGTTGGCACCATCATCTCACCGTTTATCATTTATCTGGGTGAGTTAAGCATTAGTGTGGCTTCAGCACCGTGTCAGTTATCTGCTTCTGCTGACAGACTTGTGGATTCTGCAATCATTGACAAACACGCAGAGATTATTCAACTCCAGAGTTCAACTAGTAATGTATCTAAAGAAGCAGAGAGCACCTTTTTGGAAATACACACGTGGATATAGGCTGAGGTTGTCGAGTTCACGAAACATCACAACATTCTGCATGACAATAATACCATACGATAAGAGGCTTGACATAAAGATAAATAATTCGATGCACCACCAACAAAAAGTGAAAATGTGCAAAGGTGTTAAGTGTTGAAGTTATCAAACATAATTAAAATGACTAAAGCATCCCTGTCCAATCAGAAGAGCTGTTTTTTTTGTTTTCCGCCTGCACATGGTCTTGCCTTCTTTGGTCCAATTGATGGCTTACAACAAAAGTCACTTCCTGTGCCGCTAAATGGTGCCACTCTTTTTTAGGGGAAAAGAAAGCTTGCATACGTTGACATGTATGGGAGGTTATTGATGCTAAACTTTAGATACACGTCTAAAAACTAAATTTGATTATTCGTGTCGTGTAGTAAAAGACAAAGAGAAAGCAATGGACCAGCGGTTTGACTTTAGACGCTTCTCAGACAGAAACATTTTAACATTTTAAACTGACCCAAAGAACCCACTGCTAACTAGGGATGCACCAATCGGATACTGGGATCTGGGAGGAAACTTTGCTGGATCGGGTATCGGTTCCATGATATTAGTTCAGCCGATACCAGTGTTGTGCCTTTAATTGGATATAATGAGACTAATTTATTGGCTGGTGTTGATCCAGAACGTCTCACATTTTGGACATTTTATTCAGATTAAGTTGTGAAGTTGTGACTTGCACTATAAATAACAGTTACAAAACACTACAGTATATGACTAAATGTCTTATGTTTTGATAAGAAGGAAAAGCAATTTCAGTCCTTACACTGGTATCTGTTGATATCGGGTATCAGCAGATACTTAAAGACAGAAAAAGCTGGATTGGTGCATCCTTAAAGTTAATTCTGTATCAGACGTGTGTATTTTCATTTTGAACACCTGTGAATGCTCATGTTTAATGAGAAATTAGCTGATAATCAAAATATAAATAATATATTTATATTATTCCTCAAAATGATAAGTTTTTGGTGCTTGCTTGATGTTTCTGACTGTAGCTAAGACTGTGCTTGTTTTATTTAAGGAGAAACTAAACACAGAATCAACTTGGAAATATCTACTGTTTTCCGGGTCTTTTTTTTTTTTTTTAATTGTGCAAACTCGCTTGTTTTAACAGTTATGTGTGCAAAATTGGTGACTGTGCTGTCGCTATGGTTTAAACGCTGTCAGTGCATTTTCAGTTCAGGTCACATTGAGTTGATGCAACAAATGAGCTGTCCAGGTGGGAAATAAAAACTTCTCCTTATTAGCTTCTGCTGCTAAGGCAAGATGGAAAGCGGTCGTCTGCTGCAAAATTAAATCAACAGTCATTTGGCTCAGTTAGATAAACATGGAAGGCAAAGGTGCGCAATTTCAATTTAGATGTTTCACTTGTCTCATTTTAAATTTTTGAAAATACTCACATGTTCACATTATGAGTTCATGTGCTTATCTAGGCTAGAGTAAAGGCTTCATACACGTCTGCAAAGTTAATGAACGTGAAAGTAAGGGCCCAGACACACAGCAAGCGACAAAATGACGTGCGTGAACAAGCGAAACTACAGTCGTGCGTCCACGCATGGGTGGCCACACCGCCAATTGCAGCAGATGCCCCGTGCGCGGCGGTGGTGCGTCATCGGAGTCACTGAAAGCTGTTCAAGTTTGTCTGTCTGTGTTTCTGCTCTTGTATCCGGTCTATAGTGAAAATAATCACATGAATAGGCTTCTATTTCCCTTCTGGATCGGCTGATCACGGCAAACGCGAGGTTTTCAATAGTGCATATGAAAACTCAAGCAGACAGTCCTATTGAAGCAGGGCTCCGTCCCTCAGCCCAGACCTGTCCCAGGATGTGTGGTGCTGATGGCAAGAGCACACATACAACAGTAGAAGCCTGATTTCTCTGTATTATCTGTATTCTACGCAGCTACGCAGCGTCAAGCGACAAAAAAAAATAGGTTGGATTCTTTCGCTCCCGATTCTTGCCGCCCAACGCTCGCACGACCGTCACGCTCGCTACGCAGTCAAGCGCGGGGTGTGTGGCCGATCTCATTGACTTTGCATTTTTCTAAACGATAGCGTGCATTGTTGGGCTATTTTTAACGCGCGTAGGGCTTGCGCGTAGCGCGAAAATACGCTTGCAGTGTGTCCCTGGGGTAGCAAGCAAATTCTTGCACAGCCTCAGAGCTGTGAACTTCTCCTCATGTCAGGTCGTTCCCACACAAACTCACAAGCTCACTGTCCATATTTGGTTCTGTCAATCACAGTCTGTTCACACCCACTGAGCATCTCTTAAAGGCTTCCAGGCATCTCACACTTTTGCGAGTCTGTTTGAGGTTCAGTTGTGGGCGGAGTCAGTCTCTGACTGCATGTTTAGCCTCTTTTAAGTCCCTACTTTATTGTGTAGGATTTCGTTAAGTTAAATTAAATGTCTGGGGTCTTCACTGCAATGTGGATTCAGGAAAAAATATAAAACTAGTGTACATGCCTGTGGGCTCAAGCTACAGTTACAGCTAAACTACTAAACTAATTCAAAATAGTTACTTCTAAAGACGGCCAATGTGTGGAGCCGTTTGCTAGCGCTACTCGGCATGTATTTTAACATACTTTTTTCGACTGTTGGTAGTAGTTTTCAATTTATTTGGTCAAAAGGAGAGAAGTGCTCAACATTTGCATCTACTGCCCTAGACTTGCAAGAATTATTTTCACCTAAAAGTGGGCGGGTACTTTACGCAAAAATGTCCGTATGTTGCAAGCCGTCTATATCAGCCTGGCTTAATATTACACCCGTTGCTTTTATTGAATCTACTGTAAGAGCTGATTACTTAAGCTTTATACAGCCTGTCATACTCAGATTTAATATTTTAAGCTGTGGCTCTGACTCTGATCTTTTTCTGTTCTCTTTTCCCAGGTCGTTTCTACAAAGCTTTGCCGTACATCCTGATGGGTTGTTTCGCTCTCACCGGGCACTTTTGTGTCTCATTTTACCAGAGACTTTTAACCGGCCTTTACCAGAAACAATAGACGAAATGCAGACAATATGCAGGTAAGTTATAAGCAATTAATTCAACGTGTAAAGCTGCACTAATGTGAAAGCTTTTTTGGCCTTGCAACATTTCAAAAGACTTAAAATGTACTGGAAGAGTTATTCAGTGCTGCTTGCATTCTCTATCATTATAATGTGGATTTGTGTTTTACAGGAGAAAGTAAAAAAACGAAAAGGAGGCGATGCAAAAGGAGAGTCGTGATGTGAGTTTGTCTAATTTGGGCAAACACACAAAACTGTAGCTCTTTGTTGTAATAAAAGTGTCATGTTTTTGTACTTTTTTTGCATTAAATTCTGATGATTGTGTTGTTCAATGTACAATTTTAAGTTTCTATTGTATATTTTTGTACATACTTTATCAATAAATTTACATCATTATATTGTAAATAAGTTACATACTTTAGCTGCATTCTCCTCCGTACGTATACTCGTTTGAACCTCTGAGCCTCAGAAAACATTGTCGCTCGGCCTAATATTTACCTCGGGACCTCATGTAAAATGTAATAATTCCGGACGTCATCTGAGTTTCTTCTCCTGTGTGAATCGTTCAGTCCATGTCTGTAAAAATGTCTTTTAAGTTTCCCCCGAATTTTACCTCCTGTAGCTCTCCTAACTCAGACGTCCTCGTGTGAGTCTAAAGCCGTGTGAATGTTTATGTCTGTGTTTTCAAACGGTTTATAAATGAATTAATAATGACTCTGCGGCTTATTTTACCTTCAAATTTGAACAAAATTATTCTTACTATTCTTTACGGATCATTTTCAAATGAGATTGTCGTTTTTTCAACGATTAAAAAGCTAAGATTAATCAAACTACAATTAAAAGTCGGTGAACCAGAAGTACAGTAACCTCGTTGTCGTAGCAACGGAAGGTCGACCAGATGGATGTTTGGGGAAAAGTTTGGACAGAACAGGTCAGAACGCTGCAAAGTTTGGATTTTATCAGCGTAAATGGATTAAAAGAGAGAGTCTTTGGTTTTGTAAGAAATCTGATGTTGTGGATGTGATTCTGATAAATGACTCAACAACGTGACGAGGAGACACATTTGCTGCCGCGGCTCATAAGTTTTAGCCAATTCTCGTTAAAACAAACCGAAAACACAAGAAACGCTCGAGTCATTTCATGAGTGAATGAATATTTACCTCGGGACGTCTGTAAACTTTAAATTACCCCACGACAACTGAGTTTTTTACAGGCATTCACACGGACATATTCTATGTCTGTATAATTTTCTTGTTTTTACAGACTTTCCATAAACGGCGACAGATTATGGCAACGACCTTTTACTTAAATTATGAAATAGGCGTTTCTTGTGTTTCAGTTTGTTTTAACGTGAGTTAGTTGAACTTCACTTGAGCTGCAGCAGCGTAAATGTAGCTCCTCATCACGTTGTTGAGTTGGTCGTTCAAAATCACAACCACGACATCAGATTTCTTATAAAACAACCGAACACTCTGTTGTAATCCAGTTACAGTGATAAAATACAAACTTTTCAGTGTTCTGTCCAAACTCTTCTTCAAACATCCATCTTCTCGACCTTCTGTTGCTATGACAACGAGGTTGTTGTACTTCCGGTTCACGGACTTTAAGTCGTAGTTTGATTAAAGGTGGAGTAGCTGATTTTCACACTGCAAACACGATTTATGTTTTAAATCTGACAACTTCCTCTCATGAATCCTTCCACACATGGTTAGTATCGACATGTATTCATTTTTTGTTGCATTTATGGCTTATAAACTTCGATTTACAAACAGCAAAGTGAAACTGTAGTGACCACCCCAAGCTCAGCCAATCAGAGCGCAGCATTCAGCTCCTGATTAGAACTAAAATTCTTTATTATTCAGTTCAGACAGTACTCAGAGATCAGTGATGTATTTACTATGTACTTTTTAGTGAAAAGCACAAAGTTTACTAACTACCCCAACTTTAAAGGAGCAGGACTTCATTAAAGGACCTGTGGATTATTTTCTATATATATTATTCTGGTGTCATTTTAAAAATAAATTATAACCTAAATCGATCCAAAAGGCTTCAATTAATTATTTTTATTGATTGCCAGCCATAGAAAAAACATAATAAAAATGCTGAACTGCTAAATTTAACAACTGAACATCCTCCTCCCCAAAAACACAAACCCAAACATGATTTTTCCTGGACTAAGAATTCAAATTTAGACGTTTAAACTTCAGATTAACCAAACAACCTCCCACTGAGTCCTGGTTCTTTGTACTTTCTCTCTCTCTCACACGTTTTCTGCTCAAACGAAAGAAGCAAAAGTGAAAGTCTGACACGCAGTTTGGAAACACGAGCCTTCACGTCTGCTGCTGCTGCTGCTGCTGCCTGCTGCCTGCTGCTGCTGCTGCTGCTGCTGCTCTCTCCGACGGTTCTCTCACGATTATCTGGATTTAACTCACCAATCGAAGGTAAGACTGGTTCCTGAGGCGGTTTTCTGTTTTCGTCTGGACTTGGTGGGTTTTTGGTTTTGTCTGTTTGCCAAAGGTTTTGCCGGACGTTTGAGTCGTGAAGGAGAAAGTGGGAAAGTGAAAGTAAAACACGATTTAACGGTCTGACTGAACTGATTTGATTCAAACTGGAATTAATCAAAGTAGAAACTTTAAACAGCACTTTGCAATTATTGTGTTTTCTTTCTCTCTCTCCCTCCTTTTTTTTTTTTTTCCCTCTCTTTTCTCTTTTCTCTCTCTCCTCCTTCCCCTCTCTTTCTCTCTCTCCCTCCTTCCCTCTCTTTTCTTCCTCCCCCCTTCCTTCCCCTCCCTCCTTTCCTCTCCTCTCTCCCTCCTTCCCTCTCTTTTTCTTCTCTCTCCCTCCTTCCCTCTTCTTTTTCTCTCCTCCCTCCTTCCTTCTCTTTCTCTCTTCTCCCTCCTTCCCTCTCTTTCCTCTTTTTCTCTCTTCTCCCTCCTTCCTCTCTTTTTCTCTCTCCCTCCTTCCCTCTCTTTTCTCTCTCTCCCTCCTTCCCTCTCTTTTCTTCTCTCTTCCTCTCTCCTTTCTTATCAATTCTCTCTTTACTCTCCACTCTTTCTTTCCCCTCTCTCTCTTTTTCTTCTCTCACCTTCTTCTCCTTTCTTTTCTTCTTCTCCCCCTCTTCCTCCCTTCCTCTCTTTCCTCCACTCTCTTCACATCTCTTTCCTCTTTTTCTCTCTCCCTCTCTTCTCAGTTTTCTTTATCTCTCCCTCTTTCTGTTCTTTTTCTGCTTTTCTTCTCCCTCTCTCTTTTCTCTTTCTCCTTTTTCCCCTTTCCTTCTTTTCCTCTTTCCTTCTTTGTACCACCCCTTTCTTATTCTCACTCTTTTCCCTCTCTCCTCTCTCCTCTTTTCCCTTTCTCCCTCTTCTCTCTGTCTCTTCTCTCTCTCTTTCTTTGTTCTCTCTTTTTGTCTCTCCCTCTCTTCTTTTTTCTCTCTTTTCTCTTTTCTCTTTTCCCCCTCTCCCCCTCTTCTCCTTTTCTCCTCTCTTTCCCCTCTCACTCTCTCTCGCATTCTCTTGCTCCCTCTCCTTTTTTGCTTTCTCCTTCTCTCCTCTCTCTTTTCTCTTTCTCCTTTCTCTCTTTCCTTCTCTGTCTTTCTCTTGCTCTCTCTTGCTCCTCTCTCTTTTCCCTCTCTCCTTCTCTCTTTTTTCTTCTCTCTCCTCTTTCCCCTCTCTCTCTTCTCTCTCTCTTTTCTCTCTCTCTTTCTTCTCTCTCTTTCTTCTTCCCTCTCCTCTTTCCTCTCTCTCTTTCTCTTTCCCTCTCTTTGTCTTTCTCTCTTCCTCTCTCCTCTCTCTCTTTCTCTCTCTCCTCTCTCCTCTTTTTTCTCTCTCTCCTCTTCTTTCTTCTTTCTCTCTCTCTTTTTCTCTTCTCTCTTTTTCCTCTCTCTCCCTTCTTTTGTCTTTCTCTCTCTCTCTCTCTCTATCTCCCTCTTCTCTCTTTTTCCTCTCTCTCCCTCTCTCTCTCTTTCTCTCTCTCTTTGCCTTTCTTTCTTTCTCCTTTCTCTGTCTTTCTTTCTCTCTCTCCTCCCTCTCTCTTTCTCTCTCTCTTTGCCTTTCTTTCTTTCTCCCTTCTCTGTCTTTCTCTCTCTCCTTCTCCTCTTCTTTCTCTTCTCCTTTCTTTCTTTCTCTCTCTCCTCTCTCTCTTTCTCTCTCTCTTTGCCTTTCTTTCTTTCTCTCCTCCCTCTCTCTTTGTCTTTCTCTCTCTGTCTTTCTCTCTCTTTCTCCTCTCTCTCTCTCTCTTCTCTCTTTCTCTTTCTCTCTTTCTCTTCTCTTATAACAAATGATTTAACCATGACAAGTCTTATGGCAGAAAGAGAAAGTAAGTTTGCAAATTCAGTCACTTTGGTATGAATGAAAGTCTCACACTTGACCACAAGATGTCGCCAAAGACTGTTTCATAAAGTGCCATAGAATCAATACAAAAACAACACAAAACATGAATAAAAATATAAATAATCATAAATAATTCAAGATGGAAGGTTTAAGGATGAAAAAGGATGAAAAGTTTAGAGAGAGCTTTTTAGTTTTCCAATGAGATTATAGTCTTATTTAATTTCCAAGTGTGACGTCATCATTTACAACCAGGAAGTGAAATTCTAACCCTGGAAAAAATATTGCCAACCCAACATCAGATTTCTTTTTATTTCATATATATTTGTTTTGTTTGTATTTATTTATTTTTTTTATTTATTTAAATGTTTTATATATTTTAATTTTATTTTTTTTGTTTAGTTTTATTTGATTATATATATATATATTTTTTTACTACTACTATTATTATCATTTATTTATTTGTTTACTATTATTATGTACTTTTTTATTTTATATTAAATTTTTTTATTATTTTTTATACATTAGCTGTCTTTTTTATTTATTTTTGTATTTTATTTATTTAGGCCTACTATTTTTTCGTACATTCATTTATATTATTATTATTTTATTTTTATTAATTTTATATGCATCCAGTTGTCTTTTTATTTATTTATTTACTATTATTATGACATTATTTTTTATTTGTTTATTTTATTTTTGTATATATTCAGTTGTCTTTCTTTTATTTTTTGTTTCATTAATTGATTGATTATTGACTGATTTATTTTCGTTTGTTTGTTTGTTAATGGTGAGTTTGGGCAGAAAATAAATTGTCTAAAACAAAAAACACAAAATAACCTGTTTAATACAAAAGCTTAAGTGAATTCTGACGTAATTCTCGCTGCGGCTCTCGGTGGCGCTGTTGCTCCGTGCATTTGCGCTAAAACTTGACACACATTTCCGCGTTGTCCCGGTGTGACCCGCAATCAGGTCAAAGTCCGCGCAGTTCATGTAAAACAGGTTATATACCCGCTTTAGATCGGAATAATCACATTTACTCGACACGTTTTGGCAGAAAAAAAAAATAGTTTTAGCTGCACAAATCAGAATAAATCACGTTTTTTGTAATCTGAATGTTTCTGTTGCACTAAATAAATAATACAAATCTGTCTTAGTTTGGAAACTGTTCTTACACTTTTGGCATTTTTTTGTGAATTATTCAACATGACACAAGCATTTAAATCTTATCCAGTTAAAACAGCTTAAATCTGGATTAAAATTCTCATTACAAGTCATTTTAAATCTACGTTTATATAGTTTTTGCAGTGCATTTGCTTTGGACTTGTTCTGGGATGCTTTTTTTTTCCCTGTGCAAAACTGACAGTTACACATGATAGTTGTCTGTGTAACTTTAAGGGTATTTGTAACCTTTGCAAATTCTGTTAATACAGAGGTCTCAACTGACGGCCCGGGGTCAAATGCGGCCCTCCAGGTGATTTCATGTGGCCCCCAGAATGATTACTGATTTTATTGATAGTGGCGCCAATCAAATACATTGTTGAGATGTGACTAAAACTTTAAAATGATCCCTGACTATGAAGATAAATATGGCTTAAATGCTAGTACTGGTCATGTTTACTAAAATAAATTGCAAACAAATACATAACCCCTTACTATTTTTTGAAAATTGTCATTGTTTTGGAGCCATTGGGAACAGCCATATTGTCCAGGTGCAATGCATTCTGGGGTTGATGATGTCAAATGTTGCTTTTTGTTTTGCCATGGTTGTCCTACCATAGTTGCTCCTAGGCTGTTACTTGACAACCACAGAAACAGACAACCATCTGATGTCATAACCAAAGCAAAATGGCAGCTCCAGGTATTCTTTAAACACTATTTTAATAAAACTACAAATATTTACGAGCTATTTATCCTGTATTTATATAAGTAATGATATTATAAAAGTTTTAGGGTAAACATGTGATTATAGCCAGGGTTCACTTTAAAGGTGCTATACTAGAACTAGAAGCAAATAACTTAAACTTAGTGCTGTCAAGCGATTAAAAAATTGAAGAGAATGATTAATTATGATCTGTAATTAATTAATCTAAAAAAAAAACACTCAACTTAAGTGTTTTTGTTTTGTTTTTATCAAATTTAATTCATTACATTATTGTTGCAGATGGAAATATTAATATATTGCAAAAAATTAAGACTTTGGGAAGTTTTGTTGTTAAGTTGAAGAACACTTATGTCCACTTTGCAACTCACATATGGAAACTAGTCAAAAATTTAAAAATAGATTATTGTGATTAACAAAATTGACTCGATTAATATGTCTGTAATTAATTCATCTCAATTAATGAACTAATTTGACTCCCCTACTTATACTTTGTCCAAATTTTTCCTGAGCAGAACAGTTGGACCCTAGTTACCAGGGTTGTACTCATCGGTATTGGGATATATTGTGATAAACTCATTGGCAATACGTGTATCGATCAGGGAGGCGTATCGGGATAGTTAATGAATCTGGACTGCAGCTTTAAAGGGAACCCTGGTTATGAAGACAAATCTGGCTAAAACACTAGTACTGCTCATGCTTATTCAAATAAATTACAAACAAATATATAACTGCTTACTATTTTTTATAAAATTGTCATTGTTTATGTTGTTTTCAAGCCACTGGGAGCCGCCATTTTGGTTGATGACATAAAATAGTGTTTCCATGGTTACTCCCACAATTTCATCTGTGAACAGTTTCCACAAAAACACCACTGACAGTGTCCAGTTCTTACCTCTTCCTCTTGATTATCTTCAGTTTTACTAGATTCCACATAAGGCTTTGCTCCGGCTCAAACTGACAAGGTTTAAGCCAGGAATTCATGTTGCTTAGTTACCTATGTGTTACCTGACAACACTATTTTATGTCATAACTGCAGCAAAATGGCCGCCTCCATGTCATTTCTTTAAACACTATTTTAATAAAACTACAAATACTTCCAAGGTATTTGTCCTGTATTTATATAAGTGATGATATTATAAGTGTTTTAGGATAAACATGTGATTATATCCAGGGTTCACTTTAAGGCTGGAACTATTGAACTTAAAAATGGCTTATTTATTGTACACTTGTATCAAACATAAAGAGCAGTGTGAAAATACAATTCCTCCGCAATTTGTTATTCTACATAATCAAAGTTACATTTTTAACACTGATTTTAGAGACGATTATACTCAAAAACATGTTCAAAACAGCCAAGATACAATATTTTTTTCCACATTGTGTACAAAAATAAATATTAATGTACAATATTTTTTCTGCATGATGAAAAATACCCCGTTGGTTAAATTGTTTTTCAAAAATATATCTTGATACGTGATGTATTCAGTAAATTGTAGTGTTTCGAGATATGTATCGTATCGGATTTTATCACTCGTGTGTTAATGATGTTAAACAAGACGTTGTAGTCCCTCATTCATCCAGGAGTCATTTTCAATCAGATTGAAAATGACTTTCGGATGAGAGTCGAAACGTCTTGATCTTCGGAAACACTGTCCAGATGACTACTTTGAAGACTTCTACTAATGATGTTTAACGTAAAACGATGAGTGTGGACAGAATATAAAATATACTGTATGCTACATAGGCTTTCTCTAATATTCTTATTTATAATTATAACATAGTGAGTCCTGTATTTTGTAATTTTGATTATTTCAACCCAGCTCCATTTGAATTGGGACCACTGTTTTAAAGTGAACCCTGGATATAATCACAGTTTATCCTAAAACACTTATAATACATCACTTATATAAATACAGGACAAATACCTTGGAAGTATTTGTAGTTTTATTAAAATAGTGTTATGAAGAAATGACATGGAGGCTGCCATTTTGCTGCGGTTATGACATAAAATAGTGTTGTCAAGGTAACAGGCAGTAGCAGGTAACTAAGCAACATGAATTCCTGGGTTAAACCTTGTCAGTTTGAGCCGGAGCAAAGCCTTATGTGGAATATAGTAAAACTGAAGATAATCAAGAGGAAGAGGTAAGAACTGGACACTGTCAGTGGTGTTTTTGTTTCAACTGTTCACAGATGAAACTGTGGGAGTAACCATGGAAACACTATTTTATGTCATCAACCAAAATGGCGGCTCCCAGTGGCTTGAAAACAACATAAACAATGACAGTTTTATTTAAAAAAGAAAGCAGTTGTATATTTGTTTGTAATTTATTTTAATAAGCATGAGCAGTACTAGTGTTTTAGCCAGATTTATCTTCATAACCAGGGTTCCCTTTAATACGTAAATAAATAGTTAAATAGGCTAAAAAAAATAAATACATTCACTCACTTTAACTCACATCATCAAAACAAATATTTAAAACATGTCTCATTCATTACATTTATTACACAACACAGCAAACGTCTTGTCCTTTGTCTCAGTGAAGAACAAACTCGAAACAGGAAACGTGCTTCAGCAGCTAAACAACATTGTGGTTTGAACAAAGAAGAAAAAAAAATAATCGCTGTCTTGACTTTATTTCACCAGCGTGCTTTTTGCAAACCGCCGGCCTGGTGCAGCTCGGCCTGGTGCAGATCGGTGAAACACACTTCCTGGTGCCTTCGTGTGTGCGTTTGTGCATTCAGCTCTGACGAGACAAAACAAACATGAGCCGTTGAGCTCGTTATGAAAGCAAAATAAATATCAAAATAATCTCCTTTTTCCATAGAGGCTGAATATGAACTGTGTTATGTAAAGATTAGACGTGAATAGGTCAAACATGTTTTTATTATTTGACGACGATTTAGCAAATGAACATGATTATATTTTAGATTTCACAACAAAAACTGTATCTCTGGATGAGCTAGAATGAAATGCTTAATGTACAAGTTCTGATATATTTAAACTTGCCGTGTCTTTAAGAAAGTAAAGCATCACTTCTTAAATTTTTATTGTAAATTAGCTTTTTTGTAGCATTTTTTTACTGCACAATATAAACCTATTTTCATAGTTGGAGGCAAAAAAGACGAGAACTCATAGTCGACGCTAAAGTAGTCTAGCTAAAAAGGTATTATTGTCATTCAATTTTCATACATAAGGCTCTTATTTCCTGCTTTAGCAAAGACTTTGACGAGAGCCAACAGATTTTCAGAGCTACAAGCAACCAGTTTTGTTGGACTAAGTTAATAATAACGTAAATGTCTCTGAAGTTCTAATGGCAGGTGCACACATTAGCATATAGCATTAGTTTCAAGACATGAATGAACCGGTAAAAGAAGCATTTTAGCCACTACTGGGTCTGGCAAAGTCAAACAAACCTGAAACAAATGTGAAATCACCTTTCATCACAGTTCTAAACAGAATATGACAGTTTAAAAATCCCGTTTTACCGGCAGCCATAGGCACCGATCCCATGGGTGCTGCGGGGCTCAAGCACCCACTGGAATGTCTGGGCACCCAGGCGAATTTTTCCTACTTTCATTAACAGGCTTCTCTAAATGTCTGTTAGTTGCCGGTAGAAAAGAAACAAAATGAACGCGCAAAAGAGGAGACACGTGCAAATGACACACGTGCAAATGACGGCGTGCACAATGTGCGGCACATGCGTGTGTGCGCGTATTATAAAGGCTGATTTAAGCTTCCCCGTTGGGTGAAGTCTAGGCAAGGGCTGCTATTGACCATTTGCACCTACGTCACTTGATCACGTGGCTACGCATGCTGGATGGCAAAGTGGTTTACGCAGCATTACAGGAAGCGCAAAACTGACAAATTCTCACATATTTTCTTATTTTTCCGTAAAGAAAGAGTGGATGCTTCTGGCGCATGTTCAGTACATTGTCTGTGGAAGTAGACGTCTTTTAGACACGCGCAAAGCAAGGTATTTGGAAAGCTAATGAATGCTAACTATCCATGCCTCTTCCTCCTGCTATGTTTGCCGAATAAATAAAATCTTCAAGTTTGCCGACTTTACTCCTCATGATTTGCACCATTCTGTGGTAAACGGGGTTTTGTCTCACATTGGAGCAGATTTAAAAGCTACAAGAGTTGGTTTTCAGTCACTTAGCTGTATATCATGTGAGGCTAGTGTTAGCCACGCATAATGCAGGCTGTTTCAGATATTCATTGCATTTATTTTTTGTCAAAGGTCATTTTTTTGACTTACCTTGTTTAAAGTGTTCACTGCAAATCTGTAGCGATGTAGAGGGATTCCAGTTCTTTTGATTTATTGCTGCATCCACTAGCGTCTTCTATCTTCATCAAAATGTAAACGAAAAAGCTACAGGTTTAGGCTTAAAACCTCGATCTTGCCTGCTAGTCCAGCGTGTTCAAGATACAGCCATTTTACAACTGAAATCAATTAAAATGACTTATAAACTCGCAAGTTTTCGGCAAAGTTTCCATTGCTGTAATGCGCACAGACAGCGCTTTTGCCATCCAGCATGGAGAAGTGGGCGTTCCCTCGAGGAGTGTGACGACACGTGCAAATGGTCAATTGGAGCTTCTCTTCTGAGTTAATCAGGTTCCAGGTGCGTCTAGTCAGTTGCACCAATCACAACCAGATCACAGATCAGCTGTGCATTTTGAAGCTAGGTGACTTTGCGCGTAGGAGCACGAGAACAGCACGAACACGGCGCAACTGTTGTTGCAAGCTTTCTGATTGGCTACCAGAAGCCCTGGAGAAAAAACAAGAGACAGAAGATCCAATGGCAGCCCTTGCCTGGACTTCAACCAACGGAGAAGCTTAAATCAGCCTTTATGGGCACCCACACAAAACAACATAAATTGACGCCTATTACGGCAGCTGAAAATAAGCTCCTCTGGTTGGACAAGGATGTTTAATGGCATTTTTATCAGGTTCTGATCAACTTTAACTACACACCTCGCACATTTGTTTCTCTTTTAAAACCAAGTGGGAAAACTGCACGTGTTTGCCCGATCTCACAAGAAAGCGTACATTTACCACGACATGGTGATCACCAAAACCAGATTTATTAGAAGACTCAATCTGGGTTAGAATGAGGTTACACACTAAAAACAACTCGATTTAGTTAGCTACATTAATTAGCAACATGTGTTTTCTTCCAGATGATTTTTTTACAGGTTTAAAAATCCTACATGTTAATTGTTAATTTTTTTCTCATAAATGTTTGTAAGTAAAATTAGGTGCTTGTATTATACAACTGATGTTTAATCAATAAACAAAATCGTATCATTTAAACTGATGATAAAAAAATACATACAAAAATCGATAGGTAGATAGGTTAGCTGGAAAAGTGTGTTAGATTCGTTTTACCCAGCGCAAAACGCAGCTACTGTAATTTCTGCGCGATCTCACCATTTGCAACCATGAAACAAAACTACAGACCTATTAAAAGACCAGCAAACATTAAAAAAACAAAAACACGTTGGGTGTTACTGTTATTACTACAAACACACAATAAGTCAGTAGCAAAGCAAACACAGATGTACAGAGCTGTTACACAAGCCTGGAAAATCAAAATAGCCGTTTCCTCAATACTTTAAATACTTGGCCAGCACAGCACATTCTGGGCGAGCTCGTTTGTCTCATCAGATTAATTATTGCGTTATTAGGAAAGTCGTGAATGTAAATAAACACAAAAGCAGTTAGCCGGGTGTTTGTGGACAATAACTTAAGACTTTGTAACAGGTTAAAACGGATTATTCTGTCGTCGTTTAGTCCAAGTAACAATGTGTTTTAAGTGTTTGTTTTACTTTGCCGTTGTTGTTTTGTTATTGTTTTGCTTTGGTTATTTTATTTTATATGTTTATTGAACTTTCTGACAGCATGATCTCTTATTTTTTTATATTTATTTGTTTTTTTGTTTTTTTTACTTTTTAAACTTTTTCCTTTTCTTGTTTTTTTTTTTTATTTTCAAATGTATTTATTTATTTATTTATTTATTTATTTATTTATTTATAAGTCGTCCAAGCTGACAAAGGGAAAGAACTTAGGTAATTAGAAATATTAATTGTCCTTATAAGTTTTTTTTTATCAGCCTATGTTTATTATATTTTTTTGTAATTGACATTTTTCTTTTTACTTAATAATTTATTGTATTAGGCTATTGATATTTGTATTTATTTTAATTTATTAATATTTTTTAATTATTTTTTTTTTCAATGTCATTTATTATTGCTACTACTTTTTCATTTTAGTTTTTTTAAACCAATATTTATAACTTTATTAAAAAAAAAAAATACCAAAAAATTGTGTTTACATTTTAACTTTTTTTTTTTTTTTTTTTTTTTTTTTTTTTCTTTTTTATTTTTTTAACTTTTTCCTTTATATCTTTTTCTCCATTTATTTATTTTGTTTAATTATTATTATTTTTATTTTTACATATTGTATTTTTTTTTCTGGGATTTTTTATTTACTTTTTTCATTATTGTTTTGTTTGTTTGTTTTTGTTTTGTTTTGCTTTTGTTGTTGTTTTTACTGTATTGTTTCCTTTTGCAGCCTGTGTTTCATTACCTCCTAACATACTGTATTATCAGGGGTGTAAACAGCGCCCCCCGCAGCTCAGGCCTCCGCACGACACGCTTCTGCCCTGGAGATTCCTGTAAATCACGTGACTGACGTAAAGTAGGTCAGGCAGACGCGGAGGTCACGTTCGCGGCGCAGACACGGCCTTGACTCAGCGCTTTGTTTTATTATTATTGCAGTGGATTATGAAACAAGCAGCAGCAGAAGTGAAGCCAGGTTTGAAATTACACTAGTTATTACATAAAATGCAACCTGAATCATGAGTTTGGGCACATAAATGCTGACTTTTGTCGACAAACATTACTGAATGAGCAAAAACACTTCCAAAAATATAAGTTAGCAGCGCAGGTCAACAGCAAATACAAATACAAATGTGCAAAAATAACCTTTATATCCCTATTAAGCTACCATAAAGCCTGCATTAGATAATAAGACAATGGATACTTTAATTTTCCTTCTACTACTACTACTGCTACTATTACTACTACTGCTACTACTGCTACTAATAATAATAATACTACTAGTACTACTACTACTACTCCTACTGCTGCTACTACTACTACTCCTACTGCTACTAATACTACTACTACTGCTGCTGCTACTGCTGCTGCTGCTGCTACTACTAATACTACTACTACTATTACTACTACTGCTACTATGCTACTAATAATAATACTACTACTAGTACTACTACTCTACTGACTACTAATACTACTAATACTGCTGCTGCTGCAACTACTATACTACTACTACTATTACTACTACTGCTACTACTGCTACTACTGCTACTAATAATAATACTACTACTAGTACTACTACTGCCGCTGCTGCTGCTACTACTACTCCTACTGCTACTAATACTAATATTACTACTAGTACTACCACTATTACTACTGCTGCTACTACTGCTACTATATATTCACTACTAGTACTACTACTACTACTATGCTGCTGCTACTACTACTACTACTACTCCTACTGCTACTAATACTAATACTACTACTCGGCGGCACAGTGGCAGAGCGGTTAGCGCTCTGGCCTCACAGCAAGAAGGTCGCGGGTTCGATTCCCGCACGGCCCGGGACCTTTCTGTGTGGAGTTTGCATGTTCCTCCCCGTGTCAGGGTGGTTTCCTCCGGGCACTCTGGTTTCCCCACCAACCAATAATGCATGCATGTTAGGGAACACTTGGTGATAGTCGGAGGTTGAGGCGCCAGGTGTTAGGTGAATCGCCTCTGCTGAGTTGCCCGAGAGCAGCTTACTGTCACTGAGTGAGGAGGGGTTCATCTCACTGTGAAGCGCTTTGTGACTCTGTCTGTGAAATGCGCTGTACAAATAAAGATTACTTACTTACTTACTACTACTACTGCTGCTGCTACTAATACTACTACTGCTGCTGCTGCTGTTACTAATACTACTACTACTACTACTACTACTACTGCTACTACTACTACTAATACTGCTGCTACTACTACTACTAATAATAATAATAATACTGCTGCTGCTGCAACTACTACTACTACTACTACTACTGCTGCTGCTGCTACTACTACTACTACTACTACTAGTACTACTACTGCTTCTGCTGCTGCTGCTACTACTACTATTACTATACTGCAACTACTACTACTACTACAACTGCTACTACTACTACATCTACTCCACCTACTTCTACTACTACTACAATTACTACTGCAACTACTACAACTATTACTACAACTACTACTACTGCTACTACTGCTTATCTGCTTTTCTGCCACTGTTTACCTTCTTTTGTGCTTTTTCATGTCCGTTAAAAACCTCTTGTTCTGCAGAGTTGTTGTGGGTTGATTTTTTTTCCTCACACGTAGATTCTTTTCCCTATTATATCTTTATTTTGACTCTTACGTGAGAAAATGTAATTTGTCTCTATTGACTCTCATGCATTTCTGCCACTCAGACCTCACATTTAGAATGCTGTGATGTCACCTGCAGAACCTCTATTTATTAATTTTAGATCGATGTGAAAATCCTGCATAAATGAATTGAACAGGAAATGCTCATAAGTACAGAAGTTAGCTATTTTGTATATAAACAAGTCAACATGACATTCCGCACAGAGCCAATACAAGGCCTGATATAAATAAATATAAAAGCAGTATGAGTAGATTTTCTTAGTAAATACCATAATGTCTTTTTCCGTTTTAATATCTAGTCTGTATCAATCATATAACTTTGTCTCCATTCAGCTTGTGCCGTGTTTTTAGGCCTAAAACGTAGTATGTTTGTGCAGCAGGACTATTGTGCGATGTGAACAGGTCCGGCCAGCTGCGTGTTTTTATAGACTTGTTTGTTTTGCATTTCCGTGGTGATGATGCTTTACTTCTCCCTCACCTGTGACTGACTCCGCCAACTGCGATCGACTGATATCAAAACACAGCACGCACACATCTGACCCACACAAAACAGAAAACAGCAGAATAAAAAACAGAAGCTCTAGAGGCAGTAAACAGTTATGGTGTTTGTGTAATCTGAATGTTACGAGATGTGATTTTTGATACAATACTACTTTATATAGGTTTGAGAAAACGCTCAGACTGAACAGCAATGATGATAAGGAGAGGTGAATATTGTGTAATGTTGGTGTTTTTAACATAAACACAAGTTTATTTCTAAATCTGCACCTAGTACCTAAGTCACGTTATCTCTGCTCAAAATTTGCAAAAATCTTGTTCCGAGAGACTTTTGCATTCTATACAACTAATCGATAATCGAAAGAATAATCAGTCGACTAATTGATTCATCTTTTGTTGCAGCCCTACTTTCTACACTGTAAACTTGGAGATATATATCCAATGTGAACATATGTTGCACTTTAGTCCAAATGATTGAGTCAGGATTACTTAAAATGAGTTAGTATGTTTTGCTCGCTTAAAGGGGCGCTGTGTAAGAAAAAAATAAAGTGATCCAAGTAATGTTCACTTTTGAACACCAGGGGGAGCATTTGTGCATTTTGCCTAACTACCATAGTGACATCTAGCGTCAATATTCACATTCCAGCTCATAATAAAACATTTCAAATACGTATAAATGTATCATAACTGATGTGGATTGGTTAACAGTGCTCTCTTAAGTATTCATGTTGTAAAGAATAAATATGATTTAAATGTTTGTGGACTATAAGTGATAATTAAAATTCCTCTCAATCTTACACAGTGCCTCTTTAATGTTTTGTAAATTCTCTGAGGTTGCCTTTGTAAGAGAAGGCCGCCTGTTGAATGTGAGTGACTCGGGCTGAATTCTCCTGCTCTAGTTGGGTGAAAGTAACTGAATTATTGTAATTATTTGCATTATATTTTTATTCACAGAAGCTCTCTGCTTTTACTGTTAGACAACAGTATGTTGTAAACTGATTGTTTAATTAACAATCCAACATTTGTCTGAAGGGTCTTCCGATTTTTTTTTAAATTCCTTTTTGTTCAGTCTCTAACAAAAACAAAGTATGAAGAACCTGAAAACGTTAAAAAGGAAAAAGAAAACATTGTGTCGCTTTTATTTAGAGTCAAATCATCCTCTGGGATTAATCAAACTTAGTTTCTTCTCTAAAAAAATATGTATTTTTTTTTTTTTATTTAGACTTTTGTATAGACCCTACAGCAGCCCAATAGGTTTGCAGTCCGACCCAACGGGTTACAACCCAATCACATCGCAGCAGGGCGGGTTGAAGGGGTTGATGACAGGAAGTAGTGCCTGAACCAAACAAAACAAAGATGGCAGTTCTTGTTTCTGTTGGTATTGACCAAATGTTTCATTGTTTGATTTTCTTTTTGCCTGATGAAGGCCTAGTGCCGAAACGTCGTCTGATGTCCGAATAAATCATGTTTTTGCAAGTTAAGTCAGTGAGCGGGATTTTCTTTCTTATTGTTTCTTGGGACATCCCCAAATTCCTACGCACCTGTCCTAGAGCAACTGATGTGCGAAGTTTTCCTCTTACACTATTGTTTGATTTTCTGACATTTTGTTTGCTAAATCAACAATCATGTGAAGTCCTCTGAGATAACTGCTGTTGTGATTTTGGGCTGTACAAACAAACTGAATTGAAATGGAATTGAATTCTTGTGGATGGACATTTTTCTGCTGCGTTTGATTCTGTTTTAGCAGAAATACAGAATTTGTTCTTTTTTAATAGAAGTGCAGAGAGGTGTTTATGTGTGACTCTTGTTTTATCCCAGGCCGACATTAGATACATCAATATGATTCGTTGCTGTGATTGGTTAACCACAAATAAGGTCGGCCGCACACCCAATCAGCTCCATATATTTCATTAAACGTCTCACCTTTTCCCAAACGCTTTCAGCGACTAAAGTTCCAGATACTGTGGAAGAACTCAAATCGACTCTTCAGTTGGCTTGTTTTTGTTCAAAATAGCGAACTTCTGTACATACAAGCGTTTCCTGTTAGCGTTAGCATTTAGTTACGAACACATCAAGTGTCCTCTGATGAATTCTGATTTGTGAAGTTTTTAACATGTTTTCTGTAGCATTCACCACAAACTCACTGTCACTGTTTGATATTCAGAGTATTTATCGTTTTAAGCCAACACAGTCTCACTAGATGGCATAGTACTTATGTTACGCCGTGCATTTAGCACGATATGAAAAAGAGTAAAAAGCGTTAAAATAGGACGAGTTTTGGTTGAAGCCACGTGGCGACGTTTTCTTCAGGTGAAACGGGTAAGTTCAGGCATAAAGTTACTAAAATGTGTAAGATTAGGTCTGGGGCTTGGGGCAGGTTAAGATTAGAATCAGGATTTCATTAATATTCATAAATAAGAACACGTCTTAACCACCATTGAAATGAATGGGGACTATGACGCGTACTATAATTACACAAAACAGCTGTGAACTCGTGCTAATCATACCTCATTTACATATTGTGTAATGTCGTGGTAAATGTACACTTTCTTGTGAGACCGGGCTCTTTAAAGGGAACCCTGGATATGAAGACAAATCTGGCTAAAACACTAGTACTGGTCATGCTTATTAAAATAAATGGCAAACAAATATATAACTGCTTACATTTTTTTTATAAAATTGTCATTGTTTATGTTGTTTTCAAGCCACTGGGAGCCGCCATTTTGGTTGATGATATAAAATAGTGTTTCCATGGTTACTCCCACAGTTTCATCTGTGAACAGTTGCCACAAAAACACCACTGACAGTGTCCAGTTCGATTATCTTCAGTTTCACTAGATTCCACATTATCTTCCTTATTTTGCCAAACTCCGGCTCAAACTGAAAAGGTTTAACCCAGGAATTCATGTTGCTTAGTTACCTGTTACCTTGACAACACTATTTTATGTCATAACCGCAGCAAAATGGCAGCCTCCATGTCATTTCTTTATAACACTATTTTAATAAAACTACAAATACTTCCAAGGTATTTGTCCTGTATTTATATAAGTGATGATATTATAAGTGTTTTAGGATAAACTTGTGATTATATCCAGGGTTCACTTTAAGCTGGTGTAGTGAAAACCTAATAGAAATGAACTGAACAGGAGATGCTTGTATGTACAGAAGTTAGCTATTTTGAACATAAACAAACCAACTGAAGTGTGAGCCGGGTTATGCAGTGTTGTCATGACAACAGAAAAACTATTTTATAAAAACTTTTGCTAAACAATTGGACCAAAAAAATTAAGAAACACCTTTAATCAGACTTTTGCTTCAGTCATTGTGTTTGTGCCAAAACATTAGCATTAGTTTTAGCACTGACACGTAAAGACCAGCACTTCCTGTTACAAGCATCTTCAACAAGTGTGTGTCGTCTGGTCTGGGACATAAACCCCTCTCTCAGAGTGTGGTAGGTCACACAGTATTCGCCGCACATTATCGTGACTTTGCAAAAAAAATTCTCATAGATACAGTCGGCAACACGCTTCTATCTTTTGGGGTGTAGTCGCGTTTCGTTGGAAAATGCAACACGTCGTGAAGAGAAGACCTAATAATCCCACTTTGTTTATCTGTCGTCAGAGTATTTTTATTAACAGAGTGCACTTAAAAACATGTTTGCAATGACTCTCGGAGAAAAATGAATCATAAAGATTTAGAGTCGAAAGTCCCATCACGAGGCTTTTCTTTTATTTTATATTGTTCACCGCCCAATTAAAACCCCCTCAGCAGCCGCGTCTCTCTCCTGAAGTTAATGAATCGCCAAAACCGGTCTTCGTGGTCCTGTGCCAGAGCAGCTTTGTTTTGGCGTGTGTGTGTCGCCTGCAGCGTTTCCAGTAAACCACATGACTTTGAGTAACTGACGGAGAAAACTACAGAATTAACCGTTTTTTTTTTAAGTTGTAGTATCGACTTTTTTTTGTTGTAAATGAGTCAACTGCAAAAACAGACTGTCTACAAGTATTTTTCTTTTTAATAACTTCGATCAATGACAAAAAGGCTTAATATAATGCTTGATATTATATTTTTGTACAAAGAATAAACCGACAGATTATCACATTTTTCTAATGTTGACTTACTTTGGTGTGATAGTCCTGCTGTTTATTATAGATTTACAGCAGTTAAGTTACACATTATGAAGTAATTAACAAATAAACGTTGAAAATTACAGAAAGTAATTTGTGTTTTGAAACAGAATCTCTTTACGTGTCGTCAAAATGAGCCAAAATGACAAAGACGAAGGCTGTGTCCGAGAGGCACCGTAAGTACTATAAAATGCACTATTCAGGAGTCAGGCCATTTTGTCCGAATGTCCTGCAGGTCAAATGGTAGTGCACACAAAACTTCCCACAATGCATCTGGAAAAGTAGTGAGCATTGATGGTCACTGAACGGTCAATACAGACCACAATTCATTGCGAGAGTTGGAAAAACAAAGTGGACAGCGTCAGGTCTTTAACTAGAAACAACACGACTGAATGAACGATGATGAGAAGTAATTTACAGTCACTGTTGAGTCGAGAGAATAAACAAAACACTTGTAACTGAAAGTTGGCCGTTAGCCTTAAAGGTGGTAAGATTAGTTGCTTACCATAGCTTGGGTTGTAAAAGTTGAATTTTTCAGTTCATTTAATGTTTCATGTGGTGGTCAAGTTAAACAAAACTTTTTTATACGAGTTTGGTAAAAGTTCGTTTTTTTTTTTTCAAGCAGGAGAGTCACATGACTCACATCAGCTACAGTAGTGCGCTTTGTGTCCGAAAGACCAGATGAATGAGTCTCTGAACAGGACAGGACTGTGTAGTGATTGAGTGGTTTGGGAACAAGTGTGGATGTTGAGACGCTGACGATGTTGTCTAATACCGGGCTCACACTGCATCCAGTCCGTACTCTGGTCCTGCGTAAATAAACGTCCCGTGCTTAACCATTGTGCAGCAAAAAATCAAACAGAAAATGAACTGACGTGAAATAATTCTAAAACTCAGCAAACGTGTTCTTTTACAAAAACATGTGTCAGTGATTGAGTGAAGACCCAAGTTGAGCGTGAACCCTTGTGAACTCATGGTCTCGCGATGCTGCCAGTGTCCAAACATGCGCATGCATACTCCGGTCGCAGTGTGAGTGGCCACTGCACCCAGACTGATCAGGATCAGGATCAGGATCTGGAGGCAGTGTGAGCCCGGTGTAACCTAGGTGCTTTAAATTAAAGTTGATAAAAATATGAATCATCATCAGAGGTGCAAAATTACTCTTTTCTACCAGATTGTTTTACTTCTGAGTAATATTAAAGTAAGAGCAGGCCTGCAGAAATGGTTCTTCTCACTGTGGATACATTTACAAGTGACAAAAGTTTTACATCAACAATAAGAAATGCTTTGAATACATTTGGTTATTGCACAGATGCTTCACGTAAGATTCAGTTCCTACCACTGCTTTGTGCTTTTACTTGTATACATAAATAAAAGATAACTACACATTTTTAATTTGATGATTTCCTACAGTGACTAGACACATTAACTTACTGAATTAAATATTATTGGCTTGTAGAATGCTGTGAACACAACCAAATTAAATGGATTTCTTTTTTAGATAAATTCTATGATTTGCAATGAAAAAATGTAAATAACTCATCTACATATATGACATAACACACTTTGAATACATAGAAATCACAATAGATTTCCTTAAAAGTCAGTGTTTTACAAGAACAGAGAGAGGTGACTTGTGCTTGAGGCCGTGTGTTTGTGGTATTTGATAATCAAATGATGTATTGGCCGAGTTTCTCTGTTGTTTTGTGCAGTGAAGCTGCTGTGGTCGTAGCACATTAAAAGTAAAGTGCATTTATAATAATAATAATCTAGCTGGAGGTTTCGTAGATGTGGTTTAGTGTGGAATGTTTCCAAGTCTGAAAGTCATTTTGATAACGTCACTTCAGCTATAACATTTTAGAAACATATTTTAAATATAACTAGATCTTGTGTTCATTATGAAGATGATTAGCTGTATCTAATAGTGCGTTCCAGTCGTCCTCGGAGCTTGAATCTTCCACGTTTTGACTGGTAAATTCCCACTGACCCCGGGCTCACACTGCCTCCAGTCCAACTCCGGTGCAGTCACCGGACCGGTCTAGCTACGGTGGGTGACTCACATTAGCTCCGGTGGTCTACAGTCCTGCTGCAGCCACAGGCTCTGCTGCCGACCTCGCGAGACCCCGAACTCACGGAGGTTCACGCTCAACGTGGGAGATTACACGACCGCTGAGCACTTTTTTCTCTCTCTCTCTCTCTTTCGCTGAGCACATGTATGTAAACAAAGAGCACGCGCCAAGTTTTGGGCTTGTTTCACGTTAGTTGATTTTCTGTTGGGATTTTTCGCCGCACAATGGGTGAGTACGGGAGGTTTATTTACATTTTATGTGTTACGTAAACGTGTAAATGTCGTATTTTGTATTATTAGCGGTAACGTAAAGATTTTATTTTGAAAACTACCGGATTCACTTCACCTGCGCTCGCTTGGTTTCCTGTTTATCGTGTCTTGTTTTCACAACTTCATCAAAAAGGGCTCCGGTGCGCTCCGGCGTCCGGCCAAAATTTGAAACAAACGAAACGGATTCGGAGCGCCGGATTGGCCGTACCGGAGACACCGGACTAGACTGTACGCCGTGTGAGCCACTCTCGGACTTTTCAAGTTAAAGGTGCATGGCGTAAGTTGCAAAGGTTTTGAACAAGGGCGCCATCTTTGGCGTTTTGTGGCACTGCACCCTCCCTACTATCAGCAGCTGAAGACGTATTTTACGGCTGAAAAGATTCTTTTGACACATCGTTATTTTCTGCTAAATGTTTTCTGACTTAAGAAGACAAAGACTTTTGTAAGAAAAAGTCGATGCTGGCTATTTTATGTTCTTTTTGACTGAATGATCAGTTTACACACTTCAAAAGTTACACAAGAAAAGATTATTGAGAGTTTGAGGAAAAGCTTTGTTTTAGCGTGAGAGAAAATTGTAAACAAGCTTTTTACAGGCCTCATTTGTCATAAACTAAATGCTCAATGGCAATTTATTACTCTAATAAAACATAAACCTTACCAAGACAAACAGCTAAGCGCTAAGCTACTAAATCTGTGTCTAAATGTGCGATGTACTTGGACAGGCTTGAGAGTCTTACCTTCTAATGAAAATAATCACCAGATGAACGTCTTATTGATCTCCAGCACAATTCCTCTTTCTCAAAAACATGTCCAAGTGCTCCTCGGTCCTGCAGTCGGCTTCATGCCATGCCGTTACGGTGGGCTAGTTGTTTTGAATTCTTCCGTGTGTTACGGGGGTTCGGAAGCTATGATTATTTATTTATTTTTCATTAAACAGCCTTTACAACAGCCGTCCATTGTATAAAACCGAGAGCTTTTGCGAAATAAATAGAAATAATGACGATAAACCAGTGAAGGAGGACGAGCGCGGGAAAATGCGACCCGCACCACTCACATTTATGAGCCTGTCTGCGCTTACAGAGGCAAACTCGGTAAGTTTACAAAACGTCATGGCGCATATCCAGGCAAGTGCCAATGGACGGTAATTTGATATATCGTAATATTGAACATTTTAACTTACGCAATGCACCTTTAAGTAAAGACTCCGGTGACTGCACCGGAGTTGGACTGGATGTAGTGTGAGCCCGGGGTGAAACAGCGCTCCAACTCAGAGTTTCTACTCAGATACTCTGAGAGATTTTCAGACTCCAAGGTAGAAAATCAAACATGGCAGCGTTTTGAGAAAGACAAACATCCGACGGCTTCACTGCTGATCGTACCTGTTGTTTTCTACTTTTAGTTTGTCTCTGCAGTTCACTCGTCTCTGTGACTCTGCTCCTGCGCCGCTTATGCGCTTCTGAACCAAAGATAATGTTGCTAACAACAACACAAACATGCTGTCGTATATGTCGATCCAGAGCATCCCAATCGTGCAACGTGTTCTCATGGATTGCGTACAAATAGAACGCCATGACAAATTGCGTGTCATGACGACGCCCTCTGCCTGTTTTGGCGTGCAATTACACGCTCGTTTTTTGTGTGTGGTAGTGGTTGACGACAAACACGAGGTTTTTCAAGGGATTAATGGCTAAATTTAAGTCTGAAGTTACAAAAATGTGTAAGTTTAGATTTTAAACTTGGAGTTGGTTAAGGTTAGGATTAGGATTGTGTTTGTATTTATGAATAATAACATGTCTTAACATTCACCATTGAAATGAACGAGGACAGAAACACGTCAAATACACACGCATAAAATAGAAGTTGAGTTCATATGACTCACTGTTTACAATAGCGTGGTATTCACACGCTTATCCATGAGAACAGGCTGAATCGTGACATGTTCGGTGAGTCTGCTGGCATGATAAAGCAGAGCCCCATGTTGCAAGGATCTGTGCAAGCTGAAAACATCCCAGTTCTTGCATGGCCAGCGTTCTCACTGGACATGTGACCCATTGAGCTTATTTGGGATGTTCTGGTTCAGTGTATAGAACAGTGTGTTCCAGCTTCTGCAATGTCCAGGAAATTCACACTGCCATTGAGAAGTGGACCAACATTCAACACCCTGATCCACTCTGTGTGAAGGAGACGTGTTGCACTGCACGAGTCACACCAGACCCCCCCCCCCCCCCCCCTCTGCACGTATCAGAGTCCCTTTATTGTGGCCAGTCTAAGCGCTACATGGATTTGTAGAGAACAGTGAGAGGCACATGAAATTTTAATTTAACACAATCAATGTGTTAAATGTCCCAAGATGGAGGGTGCTGTGCGTCAATGGTGTTTGTTGCCATCATGGTCGTTGGCTTGGGTGCTACAGGCTATGGAACATGCACAGTTGTGTTTCCAACTAAATTCTTTGCACAAAGAGCAAAAAAGTTTTTGTTGTGAAAATAGGTATGAATTACTACAAAATCAGACCGTTCTTAAAGCTGTAGATGCTGTTTTTGTTGAACACGAGCAGTTTGTGTTTGAATTGCATTCTAGAGAAAAAATGCTTTCTAGTCTGTAGAGAGATTTTCCAGTTCTGCAGAACCGTGCAGATGGGGTGCACGGTAGCCAAGTGGTTAGAGCTCTGGCTTCCAACAAGGAGATTGTGGGTTCGAATGGGTCCGACCATATCAACATCTCACCATCTCTCTGGGTGGAGTTTGCATGTTCTCCCCGTGTCATTGTGGGTTTTCTCCGGTTTCCTCCCACCTCCAAAAACATGCATGTTCAGATTAATTGGGCATCACTGTAAATTTCCCTTAATGAGTGAATGAGAGAGTGAATGGTTGTCTGTCTAACCTTGCAGCAGGTTGGCCACTGTCCAAAGTCACTGGGATAGGCTCCAGTCACCCACGACCCCTAACGGGATTAAGCGGTAGAAAATGAATGAATAAAAAATAACCAATAGAGCTACAACTGCAGATGATTTACAACATCAACAAGCAGCAATGTTCTGTCTGGATAATATAATAGATCCATGGTCCCAACACAACCATTGTGTTAAAACTGAAACATGTTGTGTTGTCCTTAACTAGACATGCTAATGTTTATTTTTATTAGTTTTACAACCTTGCCTGTTAGTGCAGCCAAACCCACAAAATACAACCATTTTACAATTGAAATGGACACAAAGTGACTTAGAAACAGGCATATTTTTGACAAAGTTTCCACAGTTACATAAAGTTTTTACATACAGGCAGAGTTTAAGCCCTTCATGATGAGTGGGCCTTCCCTCAAAAAGCCTGACCACACATGCAAAGGGTCAAAAGTTCTGCATTATCACACAAACATGAAACACAGCACATTTCTCACAGCTTACTTTACATATAGAAATTGCACTGTTACATTGTATCTTCCCAGTAGCAGGTTGTGGAGGCGCTGAGCTGTGTGTGAGCAGATGTTTTGGGTGGAGTCGTCCCGTGCTCAGTCACAGTCATGTGTTTGGGCCTCAGCCAGACTCACTTTGCTCAAAACGAAACCTAACACATCTCCGGGCTTTATGAATGAAGTCACTGTTCACGCTGAAGAATCGTGTTGTTTTATGCAATTTTTGGTTCTGCCAACCATTTTGACGTCACGTCGGCTCGGAGAACATCCCTGTACAACACAAGAGGGCTTACTTTTACCACGACACAAAAACAGTGTATTTTGAGCACGAGTTCACAGCAGTTTTTAGTACTTATGTTACACCGTACATTTAGTACGATATGAAAAAGCATAAAAATGACACGAGATTTCACAGCGTTAAATAAACACGAGTTTTGGTTGAAGCCACGTGGGGACGTTTTCTTCAGGTGAAATGGGTAAGTTCAGGCATAAAGTTACTAAAATGGGTAAGTTTGGGTCTGGAGCTTGAGGCAGGTTAAGATTAGAATCAGGATTTGGTTAATATTCATAAATAAGAACACGTCTTAACTACCACCGCTGAAATGAACCTGAGACTGTGACGCGTACTATAATTACACAAATCACACGTAATTTACATGTTGCGTAATGTCGTGTAAATGTACGAACTAGTGATATCGGGCTCACACTAACGACTGACAAATTTACGGTATTCCCGCGGGACAGAAATAATATTCCCTACTAATCCTGGGATTGGGACGGGACAAGTGTGAGTTTAGCCCCTCCAAAAATCTGAAAACTGGGTTAGGGTTATTTGCAATAAACTTATTCTTTCACTTATATTAGGTAGATCTGCTTGTTTCCTGAATTTCAAGTGATTTCAATGTCACTTGTGTCAATGTCAAAACTGACTGTGTGCATGTTGTTTTCAAGTTGTCAAACATTAGCGGTACACACAAGCACATTCTTTTATAAACACTTGTTGCTTTAGTCACACAGTACTTTTTCTTAATGTATTGCTTTGCACCGTTGGACCCGCTGTGTTTTTGTTTGTTCTTGAAACGTCTGTGCAGGTGCTCTGGTGAGGTTCAGATATGAGTCATTTCCGTTCACACTGCCGCGAGTCGTTTGTACAAATTAATCTGACGGTTCTTAATCTTTTCAGGTCACCGTCCTCGCGCCATCGGCCTAAAACCAGGTGTGAAACCAGGTCTAAACAAAGCACCAGATTTACCAACAAAGCTGCTAGTTTGTGGGTCGGCGTGTCGTAGTCGTATTTACCAACAGAAACTGCGTATCGTCGAAGGTGTTGAACGGTTATGAATGTAAATGAGATCGCAGCACGAGCAGAAGAGAAAGTGCAAGTGTGAGTGAGATTCTGCTGTTTTGGGAGAAAAGACACAAGTTGTAAAAACATTAAAAGATGGTAGCACTTTAAAATATGGCTGGTAAGTTAATGAATAGTGGAATTTACTGGTGCTGCTTATGGTATCAGTGGCACTTTTAGATAGATATGATGCTACTTAGACAAAAGGTGGTGTCTAAAGAGTAGTTTTGATAGTTGCTTTAACAGTATTTATGGTGGTACCTTTTCGAAGATTAATAAATGTAACTAATGGTTAAATTCCAGCCTGGGAATAGCTCAGCGCAAAAGTTATACCTGCCTTTTCAATGTGCCAAGAAACCCCATAGAAATGAACTAAACAAGAAATGAACCTGCCGACAGGAAGTTACCATTTTTTAACATAAACATGCCAACTTAATTCTGTGCACATAGCCAATTTAGTCCAGAGGTGGCAAACTCAGAGCTGGGGGAAGATGATGTCATGTAGCACTGGGATGATTTCTGGTGGATAATAAGTGCAGTGTTTCCGCCGCATTCATTTGTGCATGGCGGCCCACCACGCTTGCAATACCACAACTTCATTACGAACACAGTTGAAGTGACATAGCTGATGGCACGGTGGATTGTGCTCTCGTCTCACAGCAAGAGGCTCGCAGCCTGCAGGTTCAACTCCCGCATGACCCAGGCCTTTGTGGAGTTTGCATGTTTCTCCCCGTGTCTGGATGGTTTCCTCCGGGAACTCCGGTTTCCCCACCAACCAATAACATGCAGGTTAGGGAACGCTTGGAGGTGGTCGGAGGTTGAGGCACTAGGTGTTGGGTGAATTGCTTCTGCTGAGCTGCTGTCACTAGTAGGGAGGGGGGTTGTTGTGTGAGGCATCAGTCTGTGTATATGTGCTACATAAAGAGGCACTAACTTTATGAGTCACAAGAGTCAAGTTTTTGCTTCTTTTTCGCATTTGAGCATTAACAACCAATAACATGCATGTTAGGGTAATATCCTCCAGCTACGGTACTGACCAAGCCTAGCAAGAACATCTGGAGATGGGTCCCCGAGCGCTGCACTGCTGCGATCACTGCTCCTGAGGAGATGCCCCAGAGGCATTGAAGGTGGATGGGTCAAATGCAGAGGACAACTTTCCTACGGGGACAATAAAGTGTACCTTAATCTTAACCTTAACCTTAACCTTAAGTGTCACTAAAATGCAAAGAGGCATTTGTCATTGTTTACAATAAAAGGTCATCTGGGTTTGGGCATTTTCTTAATCTATTTTTTGACTGATTCTTACTGTGAAAGAACCTATTACGTAAATCAACTTTAATGAAACTTTGACCCTGTTACAACTGCACTTTCTTGCCATTAGTCTACTGAAGTGTATTTCTTGTGTAAGTTTTAGTCTTGACCTGGTTGTGACCTGGTTTTGTCCGATTGCTGCCTCTTAGATGAATCATGTGTTGTCTTTGGCTACTTGGAAAGCCCCAGAGACTTTGAGCGTTTTCCCTTTCCTTTCCTTTCTCTCCCTCCTCCATCTCTCTCTCCCTCAGCCTCACCTCCTTTCTCTCTCACCCATAACTGTCTCCGCTCGATGTTTCTGCCAGTGGGAAAGGGAAAGCGAAAGGCTGAGTCATAGATTCACATTCTTCACGTGAGAAACAAGATAAGCTCTAAACTCCTTCTCTCCGTTCTAAATTAATGTTTTATGTTCCGTTCAGCTTTAAGCAAATACAAGCAGACCTGTCAATAGGTTCCCCAAAAAGAAAATTCCAAAAATGCTCATGGAAATCTGACATTTAGTGATATTTGAAGGTGCTCCTTGGTTATTGGGAAACACAAAAAGAAAAAAGAGGACCCAAGCCCAGGGTTGTCCAAACTTTTTTCATCAATGGCTGCATGTTGAAACACAGATTAAATTGGAGGGCTAATCTCTGCCATATAAAAGTGAACATGCAATTAAAAAAGTCAAGTTAAAACGAGCTACAAGACATATTTGAGATTGAAATTACTATAGTACACAGTCAAACTGTTGATATACACTTTAAAGCAAACCCTGGATATAATCACATGTTTACCCTAAAACACTTATAATATCATCACTTATATAAATACAGGACAAAAACCTTGGAAGTATTTGTAGTTTTATTAAAATACTGTTATGAGAAATGACATGGAAGCTGCCATTTTGCTGTGGTTATGACATAAAATAGTGTTGTCAAGGTAACAGGCAGTAGCAGGTAACTAATAGGGCTTTTCCATTAGTACCTGCTTGGCCCTACTCTACTCTACTCGGCCGCGACTTAGCCCTGGTGCGGAGCTTTTCCATTTGGGGCTGGATAGCGCCGACCAGGTACTTTTTTTAGTACCTGCTTTACCCCAGGCCAAGTCGAGCCGAGCAGATACTAAACCTGACGTCAGACGCACGTCGCCTGTTGCGTCACACAAGTGCCGCTGATTTGTTGTTGTTGTTACTTGTTACGCTAACGTGAGTCGCTGCTAAGCTAGCTGCCGATAGCACTGAAATGCTTCTACGTTTCGTATTCTCTGTAGCAAAAAACAGCTCAGTGACATAAAAAAAACGAGTCCGCCTTTCCCTATCCGCTACATAAGACAGTAGTTCTATGAGTGTGTGTGCGTAGACCACAACGGGCTTGTACGTAGGCACATGCAGGTTACCTGTGCTGCTGCGGGGTCCTGCTTCTCACAGTAAACACTGATGGACATCCGATGCACACGTTTTTGAAGCAAGAGCATTATAATGCAGGCTTTCTTCAGGACAAAGTGACGAGGAGGAAGATGGGACAGCTGACTTTGTGATTGTACATCGGGACCAGAGCGGGACTTTAGACAGAGTGTCGGTACGCGGACGTGAAGAAGACGGTGAGTCCAGTGAACGTGTTGACATGAAAAGCTTCACTCTACTGGCCAATGCGGCGGTGGATATTTTGTTTTATATTACGCTTATGAAACGCTGGAGAACGAACGGTCTGATTATCTTTAATTAAAGCCGATGCGCATTGAAACGCTCCGTTGTTTTCTATGAGCTTGCATCATGTCCCCATTTGGGGAGTGACAGTGTTGGCAATTGTACCGCCCAGCTTCACAACAGCCCCACTCGGCCTCTCTTGTAATGGAAATGCTCTCCCTCTGAGTGGGGCTAAGCCGGGTAGAGGCGCGTAGAGTCGAGTAGAGAGTAGGGCCAAGCAGGTACTAATGGAAAAGCCCTATAAGCAACATGTGTCCTGGGTTAAATCTTGTCAGTTTGAGCCGGAGCAAAGCCTTATGTGGAATCTAGTAAAACTGAAGATAATCAAGAGGAAGAGGCAAGAACTGGACACTGTCAGTGGTGTTTTTGTTTCAACTGTTCACAGATGAAACTGTGGGAGTAACCATGGAAACACTATTTTATGTCATCAACCAAAATGGCGGCTCCCAGTGGCTTGAAAACAACATAAAAAATGACAATTTTATAAAAAATAGTAGCAGTTATACATTTGTTGTAATTTATTTTAAGAAGCATGAGCAGTACTAGTGTTTTAGCCACATTTGTCCTCATATCCAGGGTTCCCTTTATAGAGGTAGATTTTAAAACTGTGTGGGCAATTCTTGAGAAAGTTGAGCACCAACAAATACTGGTCTGGGGTTCGCATTTGGCACCCGTGTCGCCGCAGTTTGGACACGTCTGTCCAAGGGCACTCTTCATACAATAAAAGTTTAAAATCCCTTTATTTTTTGGGCCTATTCATTGTATTATTATTTTATTAATTCATTGTTGATTCAAAACGTGCTGATTAGCTTCCCACTAGTAGTTTCTCTTTTTCCCTTTAGGTTTTTTTCTTTTTTTTTCCTTGCTGAGAAGGAGGGTCTAAGGGCAGGGGATGCTCATTTGGTGTTTACTAATAATCTGCTTTGACATGCTTGATCAATCACTGCTTCTGAATGTTTATTGTTTTATTGAATGCTTACTGTTTTGTTTTTATTTTCTACCATTCATGTTTGCTAAAATAATATTCTTGGAAAGTATAGAATGTTGTGATTTTGGGCTATACAAAAATAAACTGATTTGATTTGACTTGAGCCTCAGCTACAGGACAAAACAAGATTACTCAAAACATGCAGGAATCAAACTAAACACAGCTTTGAGTAAATTAAGATGATTCTGTTGTAACGTAGTGGGTCCTCTTTATTTAATCTGAAATACAAAGCCATAAAATCAAATTGTTCTTGGCATAGACACATTTGTTTAACGACCAGTTGAGCTACATTTGTTGTTATTATCATCGTGATGAGGGCTGCTTTGTCTAAATACAGGAAGTTGCTGTTATAAATCCAGTCTGATGGTTTCAAACGCCACTGTAAGCACTTTGTGTCTGACTTCTTCCTTTTGCAAAATTTGACTTTTGCTGTGCTGTCATTATGTTCAGACCTTATTTTATTTGTATGTTATTGTGGAAAATGCAGGTTGACACTTGAAATTCCAAAACAAAGCTCTGTGGCTTTGTTTTTAGTGTAACTTAGCACCATTCAGTTAAATTATTTAGCAGCACTTTTCAAAGTGTGGGGCGCGCCCATGTAGGGGGGCGCCGAAAGTTTTCAGGGGGAGCTCCTGATGCAGATAAAACAGATAACTATTTTGTCAGCATTAACGCAACTCGATGCACGCGATGCATGAAAGAAATCACCCTCTCTGCTGCTGTGCCCTTTTCTCTCCCTCTCTCATAAACAGCCAACAATAGGATCTCTTCTACTGTAGTTACTACAGTGGACACGAGACAGAAAGGTCTGTTGTACTGACAGCGGGAAAGAGACGAGTCTGAGCTCCGTCTGAGTGTTTAAATCATCCAAAACCCAGAAATGACGAAGTACATCCAGTTAAAGACTTCAAACCGATAACACCTCATTAAATATGCGCGCGGAGAATCAGCGCTCGATCAGCGGCAATGCGCGAACTTTTACACGTGTGATGTTTTTACTTTGAAAACGTTAAAAATGGATTATTTCACTTTCCACAGTGTATTTAGTGAGCACTGAGCTGGTTTTAACAGGACTATCCCAGAACTGGACCAGGTTTTCATCAGGACTGAAAATGTTAGTTACCATGTAACTATAGTTCTATGAGTAGCTAAAGTTAAAACCATTAGTTGGTTTTATAAATTTCTGTTCAGCCTAAAACAAAATGAAATAACATTCTGATTCTAAAAATATTAAAACTGATGAACACTGGTAAAATTATTATTATTATTAAATGAGTTATTATTATTATTATTAACTACAAATTGGACATAATTTGGTGTTAAAATTATGCATCCAAATACCACCGACAGACAGTTTTGTACTTTTGCAGACGGGGGAGGGGCGTGGATCATTTTTTCTATTCCAAGTGGGGCACGGCAAAAAAAAGTTTGAGAAGCACTGATTTAGAGCTTAGAAGTATAAGGCTATTTTTATTGTGGTAATCGCGTTTGTTTGTATTTGTAAATGATCAGAATAGCTTTGTGTTGTTGCCAGAATCGAACAAATATATGAATTATGGACATTGACAGCAGAGGACACACAAACGAGAGGAATCCCTGGACTAAACTTTGTGAATAAGAGTTTTTTTGTTCGTTTTTTCTTTGTGGAGCCACAAGATAAGCCCCACACATAGTCACACATGTTCTAAGTGTGAATGCAACATTAAGCTGTCTTTTGGGGCATAGATCATTTGCCTTGAATCAATAAACTTGATACAGTAAATGATGCGGAGGCGTGGAATACTGTAAGTGTGCAAAACATTTGGACTGTAAAAGATAACCTCTTAAAAAATTACCCTTATATGTTGTAAAACTGCAAAAATCATGGCTAGTCCCTTGTATTTCCTGACGTCTCTCATGGATAGAGGATTTACTCTCACTTAGACCTGGGTCATTCAAGGACAAGACGTCTGGTTACGACTGTTACATGACAGTGTTGTTCGAGATAAACTTTGAGCCTTGATAACAGGTGTTTAGAAGGAAGTGACGGGAATGTTTTCTGTGTGAAGAACAAAAGTAACGGACTGGTCCTCTTTTCACTGGAATACACCTGTTTATTGTCCGTCTCATCTGTAAACTCTAGGCCTTTGCAGTTTACTATACATTAGGTTAGCCTGAATCTTTGTTTTGATATGACTGACAGTGTGGTTTAAAGATTTGCAAATAACATGCAGGGACGTACTCAAAACTATTCAATTGTTACTTTTATATTTGCCACAGTCAGGCTATTTGAGTTACAGAAGTGAGAAATCATCTTATGTGTGTTGACGTTCAGCAGCTGGACTTAAGTTACACTCAAGAAGAGGGGGGTCTGGTGTCCTCCCCCAGGACATTTTTTAAAGGAGACATTTTGTGTTTTTTTCAACTATTTAGTAAGAAACTAGAACATATGCAGATCAGTAATTTACCTTTTGTTTATTGTAAAAGCTTTAAAATAAAAACAGCTCTATTGACTTTTTTTAACGATTCACAATTCACTTCAAGATTATTTAATTGCAGCCCTTAATTATCGCAATTAACTACAGTGGTTCCTCGTTCATCGCGGGGGTCACCTTCCAAAAATAACCGTGAAAGGCGAAACCTGCGAAGTAGTGATCTTTGTGTTCTCATGTTTTACCAGTAATTTCAGTTGATAACCTGCCTGGTTCTGATGTTTAGTGTCTTTTGTACAGGTAATAATGCGCTGAACACATGATTCACCGCCAGATACAACAGCGCGAGTCGTTTATGTGACCTTAAAGGCTCGTGCAGACAGATGCGAGAGCATAAATGTCGCTTGAAATCCCATTCATGTGCATGTGTCAGCGGCACCTCAGGGCGCTCCTCCGCTGACAGACATACACGTGAATGGGATTTCAAGCGACATTGCCGCTCATCGCGTTCTGTCTGTACTGGCCATAAAGAGGGACGGTGTCTGCTCTGCTTTTGACACGTTGCCCGTCCTGCTCCACAGCGACCGCAGAGCCACGGATCACACAGGACTCCAGAGCGACACCAAACACATCCGGACTCTAGTGAAGTCACAACACGCTCCTCAAACACATCTCTGAACTACACAAATGACGTTCCAGCGTGAACAAACTTATCATCGTAACTACAAGCTCAAAGAGTCAAATCCTCACCTGGAGAAACGTCCGAGCGTCAGGTCAGCTTCTCCTGCATGATCCAAACTGTCTAAAGTTTTCTAAAAGAGCTTCTGTGCTGTTGCCTGTGAATAGCTGCAGATGCATCACAACGATCCGTAACATGTGTTTGAGAAGAAAGAAGCTCTAACCAGAGNTTTCTTTGAAAACGTTAAAAATGGATTATTTCACTTTCCACAGTGTATTTAGTGAGCACTGAGCTGGTTTTAACAGGACTATCCCAGAACTGGACCAAGTTTTCATCAGGACTGAAAATGTTAGTTACCAATGTAACTATAGTTCTATGAGTAGCTAAAGTTAAAACCATTAGTTTGGTTTTATAAATTTCTGTTCAGCCTAAAACAAAATGAAATAACATTCTGATTCTAAAATATTAAAACTGATGAACACTGATAATATTTATGTAAAACTGAGTTTATTCATTTATTGTATTATTATTATGTATTATTATTATTATTATTATTATTATTATTATTATTATTATTATTATTATTATTATTAACTACAAATTGGACATAATTTGGTGTTAAAATTATGCATCCAAATACCACCGACAGACAGTTTTGTACTTTTGCAGACGGGGGAGGGGCGTGGATCATTTTTTCTATTCCAAGTGGGGCACGGCAAAAAAAAGTTTGAGAAGCACTGATTTAGAGCTTAGAAGTATAAGGCTATTTTTATTGTGGTAATCGCGTTGTTGTATTTAATGATCAGAATAGCTTTGTGTTGTTGCCAGAATCGAAAAATATATGAATTATGGACATTGACAGCAGAGGACACACAAACGAGAGGAATCCCTGGACTAAACTTTGTGAATAAGAGTTTTTTTGTTTGTTTTTTCTTTGTGGAGCCACAAGATAAGCCCCACACAGTCACACATGTTCTAAGTGTGAATGCAACATTAAGCTGTCTTTTGGGCATAGATCATTTGCCTTGAATCAATAAACTTGATACAGTAAATGATGCGGAGGCGTGGAATACTGTAAGTGTGCAAAACATTTGGACTGTAAAAGATAACCTCTTAAAAAATTACCTTTATATGTTGTAAAACTGCAAAAATCATGGCTAGTCCCTTGTATTTCCTGACGTCTCTCATGGATAGAGGATTTACTCTCACTTAGACTTGGGTCATTCAAGGACAAGACGTCTGGTTACGACTGTTACATGACAGTGTTGTTCGAGATAAACTTTGAGCCTTGATAACAGGTGTTTAGAAGGAAGTGACGGGAATGTTTTCTGTGTGAAGAACAAAAGTAAATGGACTGGTCCTCTTTTCACTGGAATACACCTGTTTATTGTCCGTCTCATCTGTAAACTCTAGGCCTTTGCAGTTTACTAGACAATACATTAGGTTTGCCTGAATCTTTGTTTTGATATGACTGACAGTGTGGTTTAAAGATTTGCAAATAACATGCAGGGACGTACTCAAAACTATTCAATTGTTACTTTTATATTTGCCACAGTCAGGCTATTTGAAGTTACAGAAGCGAGAAATCATCTGATGTGTCTTGACGTTCAGCAGCTGGACTTAAGTTACACTCAAGAAGAGGGGGGTCTGGTGTCCTCCCCCAGGACATTTTTTAAAGGAGACATTTTGTGTTTTTTTCAACTATTTAGTAAGAAACTAGAACATGTGCAGATCAGTAATTTACCTTTTGTTTATTGTAAAGCTTTAAAATAAAAACAGCTCTATTGACTTTTTTTAACGATTCACAATTCACTTCAAGATTATTTAATTGCAGCCCTTAATTATCGCAATTAACTACAGTGGTTCCTCGTTCATCGCGGGGGTCACCTTCCAAAAATAACCTGTGAAGGCGAAACCTGCGAAGTAGTGATCTTTGTGTTCTCATGTTTTACCAGTATTTCAGTTGATAACCTGCCTGGTTCTGATGTTTAGTGTCTTTTGTACAGGTAATAATGCACTGAACACATGATTCACCGCAGATACACAGCACGAGTCATTTATGTGACGCTTAAAGGCTCGTGCAGACGATGAGCGTAATGTCGCTTGAATCCCATTCATGTGCATGTGTCAGCGGCACCTCAGGGCGCTCCTCCGCTGACAGACACTACACATGATGGGATTTCAAGCGACATTGCCGCTCATCGCGTCCTGTCTGTACTGGCCATAAAGAGGGACGGTGTCTGCTCTGCTTTTGGCACGTTGCCCGTCCTGCTGCCGACCGCAGAGCCACGGATCACACGGACTCCAGAGCGACCAACACATCCGGCTCTAGTGAGTCACACACACTCCTCAAACACATCTCTGAACTACCAATGACGTTCCAGCGTGACCCAACTTATCATCGTAACTACGAGCTCAAAGAGTCAAATCCTCACCTGGAGAAACGTCCGAGCGTCAGGTCAGCTTCCCTGCATGATCCAAACTGTCTAAAGTTTCTAAAAGAGCTTCTGTGCTGTTGTCTGTGAATGCTGCGATGTGATACGGTCCAAACAGTGAGTTTGAGAGAAAAGCAGCTTACAGAGCACGTGTTAGGACAAGCGCTGTACAAAAATTCAAAATTGCCTAAAAAAAATCCGTGAAACAGCGAAGCTGCGAAAGTGAACCGCGATAGAGCGAAGGAACACTGGTATAATATCGTAATCGTACCATTGTTACTGTAGGTGCATGTCAACTCTGACTGTGTGTCTATGAAATTCTTTTTTTTTGTCAAGAAGCTTTTTCAAGTTATACAGTTATTCTATATAAAAATACGCTGCACACATTTCTTTTAAACATTTTATTTTCACATTGTATTTACACATTTACATTTGGTCACGCTGCAACTTTCAACTGACTTTTTATATTAGTTATTCCTGAATTGTCTCTGATTTCACTAAATGATTAAGCTAACTTGTCTTGTAACACATTGGCTTTAACAACAGTTTAACAAGTTCCTACTTCCTGAGTTTTTTCAAATGTGCAAAACAAAGCTTTTAGCACCAAAATTCCAACATTACGCAGTTTTAAGGCGTAATACAAGTCAAATCTTCATAGTTTGACCCGTACTGTTGGCTGAGTATAGCTCTTTTGCGAATGACAGTCAGGTTTGGGTAATAGTTTGCAAGCAGGCAGCAAAATGAGCTTTTTCCTCACAGAGATCAGATCAGATGGTGGTAATGACATTGCTATGAAATATCTAAAAGGCCATTTCACGTATTTTGAGTTTGACTTTTCTTCATTGTAAAACTGCACAATTTATTTTTGGAGAAACATGAAGTCGTCTCAAGTCACAAGACAAGAAAGTCAATTACACCAATTCACTAGAATTAAAAGTTAAAACCAGACTTCTGAATGAGCCTAAATACATGTTATGCCATAATGTGAAAAATACAGGTACACTAACCACTTTTCTATAAAAACAAATGTGTTCGGGCCCTCCTCCTGGCCAAATAAGAGTCCGTTTTGTGGCCATGCAAACCGCTCAAAGTAAAAATGTAGAATTTTAATATTTATTTAGTGTAACAAAGAAATCTAAATGACAGAAACGTGTCATTTAGATTTCTTTTCAAGTCTAGTTTTGGCCAAAAGTTACACACTGCACCTTTAAAATGATCCCTGACTATGAAGATAAATATGGCTTAAATGTTAGTTCTGGCCATGTTTACTAAATAAATATCAAACAAATACATAACCGCTTACTACTTTGTATAAAATTGTCATTGTTTGGAGCCAGTGGGAGCAGCCATATTGTCCAGGTGCAATGCATTCTGGGGTTGTGATGTCAAATGGTTGCTTTTTGTTGTGCCATGGTTGCTCCTACCATAGTTGCTCCCTAGGCTGTTACCTTGACAACCACCAGAAGACACAGACAACAATTTGATGTCATAACCAAAGCAAATGGCAGCCTCCAGGTATCTCTTTAAAACACTATTTTAATAAAACTACAAATATTTCCGAGGTATTTATCCTGTATTTATATAAGTAATGATATTATAAGAGTTTTAGGGTAAACATGTGATTATAGCCAGGGTTCACTTTAAGTCATGGCCCGGGAGCCAGATGCATCCACCAAGATGATTTTGATTATTATTGATAGTAACCCCTGATAAAAGAACAAAACAATCTGATTTACAGGTTCCAGAAGCAACAACAAAAACAAGCCACATAGAACAGAAAAGGCCTTTTCCCAGAGGACTGAGGTCACAATTTAAGCACTTTTTAGTTCCTGCTCTGGGGCAGGTACTTTCCAGTCAGACCAGGAACTTTTTGGTGACACATTGGGCGTTTTTTGACATTAAAGTACCAAGAACTAAGTTTCCACATTTCTTTAGCCAGTTTACCCAGAGAAACTAACCTGTCTTCATGTTTGTGTCACACTGCAACAGTTTCTGAAAGTGGGATAAAAAGCTTTAACATTAACATCTGTTTAGTAGAGCTGCAGTTATTCAGTCGTTTAGCCGATTAATCGGTCAATGGCATCTTAGTCGACCAAAGTTGTATTAGTCGACTAATTCTTTTAGGTAGATTGTGAGGTTTTATATGAACAGGGACAAAAAGTTGAATTAGGGAACAAATCAACAATGTCCTTTTATATATAAATACCATGTTAACTATTGTTTTACTGTTAACTACTATTTACTATTTAGTCTTTTTGTTTTGGGTTAGACAAATAGAACAGCCTTTTTAATTCAGAGCTTTAGCCACGCCCCCTTTTAGTCGATTAATCGGTCGATGGGACATACCTTTAGTCGACCAAGAATTTCTTTGGTCGACTACAAACCTACTGTTTAGTCTGGAACATTTAAGTGAGTCATTTCCCTTCTACATAAAGCTATGATGTACAAAAGCTAAAATAAACAATGAAATCAACCATAAAACACAACTATTCACTATTACTCCTAATAACATTAATACTATATACAAATTTAAACATTTATTTTGGAAGCTACTACATTTAATGCTTTTAAAGTATTTTTTTTTAAATATAAAACATGTTTCCAACAAAGCTTATCTTGTAAAAAGGCCTTTCCCACTGCAGGAACTTTTTTCTGGTCCTAGTACTTTTTAGTTCCTGTCACCATTTTAGGCACATTCACACAGGGACTTTTTTAGCTCCTGCTCTGGGCAGGTACTTTCCAATCAGACCAGGAACCTTTGGTGACACAAGCACTTTTACACGCTAACTTTGTTTGGAAACATTTTTAAGATAAATTTTCCTTATCCTTTAGAAAAAATATTTGAAGGCAGTAACTCTTAAAATGTATTTATTTTATATGTAAATACTAGCTAAGACTATTATTAGGAATTACAGTGAATAATTTAGTTTTATTGTTAATTTCAGTGGTGTTTTTAAGTTTTACACATTATGTTTTTATGTGGAATCAAAAAACACAACTTTTGTTTTCCTAACACCACTTAATAACTTTACAGATGCTAATGCTAAAGCTAGTCAGACCCACTTTCACAAACTACTGCTGTGTGAAACATGAGGACAGGGTAGTTCCTCTCACTAAACAGGGCCTGAAGAAATGAGGGGAGTAGTTCTTGGTACTTTCATGTGGGAAAACGCCTTATGTTTGTTTCACCAAAAAAGTTCCTGGTCTGACTGGAAGTACCTGCCCCAAAGCAGGAGCTAAAAGTCCCTAAAGTGTGGCTCCAGTCCATAGTTCCTGTGTGAAAAAAATGTACTAGGAACTGAAAGAAGTTCCTGCAGTGGGAAAAGGCCTGTTGTAGAGCGGTGGCAGAGCAGTTAGCGCTCTGGCCTCACAGCAAGAAGGTCGCGGGTTCGATTCCCCGCACGGCCCGGGACCTTTTTGTGTGGAGTTTGCATGTTCCTCCCCGTGTCTGGATGGTTTCCTCCGGGCACTCCGGTTTCCCCACGAACCGATAACATGCATGTTAAGGAACGCTTGGTGTTAGTCGGAGGTTGAGGCGCCAGGTGTTAGGTGAATCGCCTCTGCTGAGTTGCCCCAGGGCAGCTTACTGTCACTGAGTGTGGAGGGGTTCATCTCACTGTGAAGCGCTTTGTGACTCTGTGTCTGTGAAATGCGCTGTACAAATAAAGATTACTTACTTACTAGATGTTAACTTTGTTGGAAACATATTTTATATTTTCTCACATTTAGATAAACTTTCCTTATCCTTTAGAAAAAAGTAGTAACTCCCAAACTATAGTTATTTAATTTGTGAACGGTAGCCTAACTATTACTAGGAATTTTAGGTTTTAGGTTTTGTAGATCATAGTTTTATGTGGATTTGAAAAAGACAACTTTTGTTTTCCTATCACCATTTATTGACTTATTTAAATGTTCCAGAGTAAACAGATGCTCGTGCTAAAACTAGTTAGTCCCACTTTGAGGTTTTGAGTAAATCTTGACTGGCTTAAAGAAAAACAAGACAAGCGTAAAATATCTGGTTTTACTTAAAATATGAAAAATACCTATTTGTTCTAACTTGAAAGCACAAAAATGCTTCTGTACTTGGAATTAGAGCTAAACTTACGTGTTTCTACTGGCAAATCGTCATAATATATATCAAAATATTCTCATACTTCATGATAGATTACTTAATTTATTCCCTCAAGACATACTTTTTAGCTTCAGCGCACTGGCCACTCCCCCTTTTAGTCGATTAATCGGTCAATGTGACAGGATTTTAGTCGACCAATGAAATTCTTGGCACTAATTAAACAAATGCAGTGATGCTTTATGTAGATGCCTGTTTGCTGGTCTAGAGGAGTTTTTCTAGGCTTATGTTTAAAATTTAGACAAGATAAAGACTATTTTGGGGGTCTCGACTGAAAGAGTAACTACTGAGCTGGAAGATTATCTATATTCAAGACTTTACATGTTCACCTTTAGTGTCTCGCCCTAAACGACTAAACCGGGGGTCGGCAACCTCTTTAGTCAAAAATAATGAAAGTGAAAAATTGTGTGAATATGTTTATTGTTTTAATAGAATTTTCGTAGGAGGAAAATGTGTCAAACTCTTGCAGCCCGATCTTGCCCTTTGTCTTAGCCGGTCTTAGCGGATGGTCTTAATTATTCCTCTGTTGGCCACTAGTGGCTCTCTTCAAGCTCTATACACTGTCAGTATAGAAGGTCAGTGTGAATGCTATGGAAAGGCCAAAGAGGCCAACATTTTTTTTAACGCGTTGACACGTAACAAATGGTTTAAAAAATACATGATGGCCTCTTTGGCCTTTCCATAGCATTCACACTGACCCATGTTCACTCTCACATCTGATTATCTTTTTTATTAAGTCAACAAGCTTTATGTAAAAGAAAAGACACATTTTTAGACAAAGTTGTTAAAGTCTGTCAAGTACATAGACTTTCACCAAATAGTTTTCTATTATTACAGTTTTTTTTTTCCAAACTGAAGCTGCTGCTACAGTTCTCTTTTACCTGTGATCCTAAAGCAGCTGCTCACTTGTCACAGGCGTGATCATGTGTCAGGTTCAATGAAAAAAACTGCACCCTCACATCTGGCTGGAGCCACACCTTCTACACTGACAGTGTATAGAGCTAGGAGAGAGCCACTAGTGGCCAACAGAGGAATAATTAAAACCATCCGCTAAGACCGGCTAGGAAAAAAAGGGCAAGATCGGGCTGTTGAAGTTTTCCGAAACGGCAGGCGGCAGGTGCTTCAGGGCCATGGATCCAAAAGGGAAACAGAACGATAGAACACGGGATTCAACAGTTTGTGGACCGAATCATTTGCTTTTAGTGCAAATGCGGCAGTTTTATTGCAAACCAGGAGATTAATAAAGCGTTGAAAGCCGTTCAGAGGCAGTGAACACTCGCAGATCAACAGCAGAAGCAGCGTGAAGGAAAAAACTTTACCGAAGAATGAATGAAAGACTGTATTTTATCCACGAATTCAAGGCACAGAAATAACACGCGGAGTTTGGGCAAAATAATCAGGATTTAGCGGAAAGAGACGTGTGGAACTTTGTCTTATATACTACTATAATACTTACTGCAGATGATTTAGTGATAATATAAAAGCTGATTTATGCAGAGTTTAGTCATGTTTTGATCTGTATCTTGTAGTTTTGCCTCATGTCAGCGTTCCTTGGCCTCTGTGCAAGATCCGTGTCAAAAAAAAGCTCGAACAGGAGCAGCACTGACAATTGTGTCCCGCGTTTGTTTGTGGTGTCGAATTATGTTGTTAATTCGCGCAAAAAGTGCCACTGGTTGTCTGGTGCGACTTACACACGTTAATATGTGTATTTTAGCTTGTGCGACTGACACTCCAGAGCGAGTTGTAGTACGGCAATACGGTAATCATGAATGCTTTTTTTGTATTTGTAGGCGACTTCTCATTTTGATAACAGGTTGATAAAGCTAACACTTACAGCAGTGTTGCATTCATTGTAAGGCTTATATAAGGCTTTACATTTTTTGCGGCTGCAGACAGATTTAGGTTGCATTCACAATACAAACCGAACCGGGCTCGGCTCGATTGGGAACCAAAATTGCAACATTATCTCTTTCCCTAAACTTGCTCGGTTCGGTTCACAAAACACTTTTTACCAATCGAACCAGCGCTGTAGAGACACATCTGCCTTTGGCCTGTAGAGGCGCTGTGACAGAAACATGTTACGTTAGCAGCAAAGAAGACACCCGGCTTCACTGCTAACAGCGGCTACAGCTAACTTACATCAGAAACAAACACGCTGCTGGACTTTATATTTGTGTTTTTACGGATCTATCCCACAACTTCTCTCACATTAACAGGACCAGAGTGAGTGATAGATGAAGTGTCGGAGCAAAGACAGTGTGGACTTTCACTTTAGACGAGAGAGGAGGGCTAGGCATTTCGTTCCAAATGCCGGGAGTAAAACGCAACAAAAAGTTTGTCTGTTTGAGAAAATCTGGCTCTGAAAGGTCTGTCTCTGCTCACTTAGCTGTAGAACTAAATATTTCAGGAATATAGACAATTTTCCCCGCAGTAATATGAGCTGTAGTGTTACTTTCTGTATTGCTTTCATCTAAGAGTTATAACTTTGTTATTTTTGTAAATAACGCGAGAAAACTGTGACATACAGTCGTGTGATCATAATTAATTCGACCTGTTACTTTCATGTGTTTGTTGACTATTATTTGTCTCATTATCAATCTCACACATGCTGTTTGTTGTGATTCTGAGCCTCACGTGCGTCTCAGCCTGGATCACGTCACTGTTCACTTCCTGGTTTTGTTCGCTCTCGCTCAGTTTGCGTTCACAAAACAAACGAAACCGCTCCAGAGACCTATTCAACCGAGACCGACCTCTCCAACCGAACCAGATTTGGACATTTTGGCCAATCGAACCGAACTAATCCTGATCCCAATCAAAAGTGTATTGTGAATGCAGCCTTAGTTTTGTTTTTTTGGTCCAACATGGCTCTTTGAACATGAAGGTTGCCGACCCCTGGACTAAACAACGTAAATAATCCATGATATGTGTCCATCAAAGTCCGTAGCTGCTTCTTTCTGGTCGAGAGGACGAAGTGTCTTTCTCACAGACACGTCGACAGTCTGCAGTGCTTTTAGTTTCACAGCTCCACAAACAGCTCTGTAAAAAGTCTCTTCTTCCTGAGTCTAACGTCTTTGGTTTGAGTCCGTGAGGTTGTGTTTTTTCGCCTCGTTCCGGCGGCGTAGCTTCTCTCCTACAGCGCCAGCAGATTCTGAGGCGGCGAGGTGCTCCACAGTTCAGCCGGAGGAAGTAGAGACGGAGTCAGAGAGGTGTACAGAGGGTCGACGTCCTCTCCTGTGAAAAACAACACAGCAATGACAATCAGATCTACAGGTGTTTACCTCTGAAACGTGACAGTGTTGAGTCTAAGGCTGTAGTTCTTTAGTCGATTAAACGGTAGATGGGACATGTTTTTAGTCGACCAGAATTTCCTTGATCGACTACAGCCCTCTTGAGTCATTGTATGAGAGTCTGAATAATGTCAAAGCATGTGTTAGAGTAAAAAGTATTGTATATGTATTTAAATTGTGCTGTTGATCATTTTAACCATCCCACTGCACACAGTCAATGAGTTAAATGAACTTAAATCTTTGTGTTGATGTAACTTGACAATGTGAGTCCAAGATTTTCAACGTAGACTTTTGAGTTATGAGAGAGAGAGAGAGAGGAGAGAGAGGAGAGAGAGAGAGAGAGAGAAAGAGATAGAAGGAAAGGAGTGAGAGATGAGAGAGGAAGAAATGAGAGAGAGAAGAAGAACAACATGAGAGAGAGGAAGAGAGAGCAAAGAGAATGGAGAGAAAGACACAGAGAATTGGATTGTGTATGTGAGTTTAGTAATTGAGTTAATCTATTTGCAAACATGTTTGGGAGAGTGAAGCAAAACACGGGTTGTTAGCTCCCCGGTGCCGCCGTCGAGTCTAATTCAGGCTAAACAAAGATGGCTGCTCCCGTGGATGTACGTGTTGTTATTGAGTAAATTCTTTTTGAAAGAAGAGCAGTCTATGTGACACGTACTTGTTTTATCCCACGCTGGACATTGGATACACCATTACGAGTTGTTGCTGTGATTGGTTAAACACAAATAAGGTCGGCCCAACACCCAATCAGCTCGAAGTATTTCACTAAACGCCCCGCCTTTTCTCGAACGCTTTCAGCGAGTCAAGTCCCAGATGGATATAGTGAGAACTCAGATAGAAGTTCAACTCATATCCATCTGGCGGAGCTAGGTTATGTTTGAGGCTGTTTCTGGGAACAAAACCACCATTGAACTGAAATGGCTGGAACTGACAGTTTACCAATTAACGAGAAATACCCAAATGGAGGAAGAGGTGGCGACAGACTTTGAGCAGAGATAAAAAAAAAAAAAAACATCCTTTTCTTTCCTTTGAGCAAGAACAAGACCAGGAAGCAACCAAGAGCAGACTTTGGGTTTAGATCTGGAGAGGGACCGTTTTCAGTTCCCGAGCTACTTTCAGACTGACCACAGCCTGAAGATCTACCAATAGATTTACGTTTATTTCATTAGTGATATTGAAAAATCTGATTTGTAGACTATTAATCTTGTGTGTGATGTGTTGTTGTGTTTTGCAGACCGACCTGAGGACTCGTCGCTCCACTGGCTGCCCGGGCTGGTGTGGTGCTGTGTCACTGTGAGGGAAGCCGTTCTCCAGAGGCTGACTGATCTGAAACACCGACACTGGACTGAGATTTCACACCAACATCAGGCTGAACAGAACAACACATGTTTCTGATCGATAAGACTTTGAGGAAGCAATGGAAACACGAACAGACGAACTCCAGAACGTGTCTGTAAAAAGTCTAATGCTGCGTTCAGACCGGACAGCGTTGAAGCGTCTAATTAGGCTGGTTGAAGCAGAATATTTTCGAAGCTGACGCCCCCAACAAGCGCCCGAAACGCCCCAAAGCACGCAGGGGCACTGAGGGACAAGGACACTTTTTACCCCCGATCACGCTGACAGAGAGAAAGATAGAGGCTTGCTGCATTTATAAAACGTATCTAAGCTACTCCGATACCGCAGCTTTCTCCTCCTCCAGGCAGTGTGTTTTTGCGGTCTCTGAACTCCTCCGTTGTTACGTCATACCGCAGTGGTTTAAACACCACATTGAACATTTTTAGTCGCTCCGTGTGAGCTTGTTGTAAGTCCAGATCATGTCCCGTAATGTTTGTTTTGTCGTGTCAGAGTGGCCAGATTTTAAGAGAGCAACATGAGATCAAGCCTTTAACTTTTGACAAAAAAAAGTTATTAAAAGACTTCAGTAAACAGTCCTTCTTTCCTCTTGATGTGAGAGGAGAACAGCATGTCACTACATCAAAGGAGAGTCGTCTCTGATTGGTGGAAGCGAGTGTTTGGCGCTTGAAAGTTCAGCAGTGCTCAACTCAGGTGTCGACGCCTGATGAGGCGGCCAAAGCGTCCGCCCAAGGTTGGAGCGTCTACAGACACCTGAACAAGCCAATTTCAATGCACTAGAAGCAAATATGCGCCGCAATTCGCTGGGCAACATAAGGCACGGGTTTACATTGACTTAACATGTAATCTGGACGCATTGCGCGCACCAACACTGTCCAGTCTGAACGCAGCACAAACTCAAGGGCTGGATGATGAGCAATACTGTGATACAATTGAAATGACTTAGAAACCTCACAATTATTAGGTTAATCAATAATCACAAGAACAAAGGATTAAAGGAGACCTAATGCATTTTTTATTGTATTTTGGAATACCTCTAATATATGTAGATCAGTAATTTACATTTAGCTTTTTGTAAAACACAAAATTTATGTAATACAGCTTAAAAATAAAAAGTTGTTTTGACTAAAATACTGACTGTCCAAGTGTTTGCTGATTTTAATATTTCAAGTATATTTAACTATATTTTTTGGCTGTAATGTAGAACCTTGCTTCCCAAAAAAGGGTGTGAGATTAGTTTAATAATGTTGAACTAATGCTGTGGAAATAGAGTTTAAAACCAGCTAGTTCTTTTGACATTTCAAAGATGAAATAATACAGAAATAACATTTTTAAAGCCGTCTGCACACGACAGGAGTTTTGGCCTGACTGTAAGACCGATGTAGACCGATGCATCAGAGGGTTTCATTTCACTTTATGGAAACCGTCTGACATCATTGGGGCTCGTCCACTTTAGGATGGGAAAGTCACTGCTTTTTGGTCATTCTGTCGTCCAGGAAGTAGAGTATAAACATGTGTGTCAGTGAACGTTGCAGCTTTTTTGTGGTAAACTTACAAATTATCGAAAAATAATTTGATCTTAAACTCCTGTAGTGCGCAGCCGGCTTAAAATACATATAAAATGACAATAGATTACGTGTTCTTACCGTGATTCTAATGTCGTCGTAGTCATAATACGAAGAGTCTGCAGAAAACATGTAGAGAAAGAAAGTAAATACACACAACTATAATAACAGTACAGAAAGATCCACGAGGCTTTTTAATCACGAATGAAGCAACAGAATTAGTTTAGTTCAGTTTCAGCGGGACGGTACCTGGGCTGCGTTCTGGAGACACTTCAAATTTATACGTCCCGATTCCACCATCAGAGAAACATCAGGGATCTCCGTCTCGTCCACCATTTTAAAATCTGCTCAAACAACAAATGCACACTAAATTGTAATACTTGGATTTGACGCTGATTTGATGCCTTTTCACGGAGCTGCTGCTGAGGCTAGTTCTGGTCTGAGGATGGTCCATTCTCGTTCCATTCATTACCTCTGGACATAGATTACAATCAGAGGATCATTGTCCACATGTTCAGACCTTCACAAAGTAAATACTTCATCAGAGAAAAACCCATGTGTTTATAAAATGTGTAATTTGTGTCTTAAAGCTAAAGCTAATACTAACCTGCATTTAATTCAATGATTAATGTTAGAATAACTCTACAAACTGAACCAGCCTAGCATTTAAAGTGAAGTTAAACACGGTCAGAGCGATGAGATCTTTTAATGTAACAGTGACTAGACTAAAGAATCCTGTTTGTGTGATGATTAATAATATTGATCGACTGCAGTTTGTGCATATTTGGTTGTGGATCTTTACGCATCACTTTGAGCTAACACACAGCTCATTCAGACTAAGCGGTCGGTCTTTTAATTGTTTGGTGATGTCTGCACAATTGTGTTTTAATCTGTTGTATCCATGCAGGACATTTAAATGAACTCTGCAGCGTATCTTCTGTGTCTGTGATTGGTCGCTTAAGTGCAGACTTCACTTGAAGCTGCAGCGCGTTTCCTTCACTTAGATTTTAGATTTCAACACTCGTATATTTCGCTTCATGATTGACGTTTTCTCACGTTTGAAGTCCGCAGCTCGATTGTTCTGATTGGTCAGTTTGCGTTAACCCCGCCTCTGCTCCGTGAACGCGCACTGCTTCATTAAGAAAATCCAGGTTAATAGATCCAGGTGTGAACTCGTTTCGTAGGACAGTTTATCCAGAGAGGTCCTATCTGAGTTAGGGCGCACTCACACTGGCACAACCGAACCGTGCCCAGGCCCGGATGGCCCCTACAAGCGCGGTTCTTTTGTGCAGTGTGAGTGCAAACCGAACTGCCCTCAGACTCGGCACAGTTCTGTCTCTGGCACGGTTGGAGGAGGGGGGCCAGAGCTCGGCACGGTTACTCATGAACACGCACACGCACGACTTTAGCATTCAAACCCCTTGTGAGCGCTGATATTTGTCAAAAGAAGAAAGAAACTCTGCACCAAACTCTGTGAAAATGCGCTTACCTTGAGTTAGCATCATGACCCGGAGAGAAAAGTTTTGCAGTCTCTCGTCTCCTGTTGTTTTTGCTGCTCCACGTGGTCTTTAATCCAAAGCCTGGCGGAGGAGCGCGCATCACGGGTAAAACTCTTGTCTGCCTCATTATATCAAAGATATAACGGCCCGCAGTACTTATTTTCGCCGCTGCTGCATTAGCATCTCAGCGCTTGATCCACTCTTCACCGCGACATGTGAACAAGCGGCGCTAGTGGATGATGTCACCGGCTCGGATCGTTTATGCAAGTGTGAGTGCGGGCCGGCGCTGGTCTGAGAATTTTCTGCAACCGGGTTTGAGCGCGGCACGATTACAAAGCCCTAGTGTGAGTGCGCCCTAGGTCAACCCGGGTCAGAGAAACTTATCCAGGAGAAGTTAAGCGACGTTCGTAGTACAGGCCTCTGATGAAGTATTTATCTTGTTGGTGAAGGTCTGAATTTCCTGCAGTGATTATAGAGTTAAAATCCGTTCTCTACTTTGTGATATTTTTAAATACTGATTTTTGTTTATTTTATTTATTTATTGATTTATTTTGCATTTCGGCAAATTCTCCATTAAGTATGAATAGAACGAGAAGGAAATATCTACAGGAGTGAGGCAAACTTGAACTAGCCACAGCCACGTGAAAAGGGCCTGTTGGTTGGTATAACAGCTTACAGAAAGAGACATTTTGATTTTCACAGAAGTAGTTCAATGAGAGATTATAGATAAGGTAAATGATCAGAGTCTGACCGTGCTGCTGGCTGCACACAGAACTGTCCACTCTGCTCTCCTGAGTCGGAGCCGCTGAAGACGGTTCGTAATCTGGATCCGACTCTTCCATTTTGACCTGAACAACAAAACAAAACAAAAAATTAAACCTTTAATTTGAGTATTTTAATTTCTGTGCAGCAATAAAAATACTCCTCTTACCTTTCTTCTCGGCCTGTTTTTTTGCGCTTTCCTTCGTTTGTCTGTTAAAAAAAAACATTTATTTTAAGTTAGTCTGGATGCAGCTAGCAGCAGCTCCCCTCTTCTTTTCCCTCTCTCTCTCTGTTTAGCTCTTCGTCTCCTCTCGTCCCTTTCTTTCTCTCACTCTGTGTCTCTCTTTTCTTAATTTTTTTCTCTCGCTCCTCTCTAGTTCTATCACTTTCTTTTTCATCTTCTCTCTATCGACGCTACATGTTTACTTATATTGTCCCCGCTTTCTCTCTTTCTTTATTTTCTCTCCCTCTTTCTCTCTTCCTCTCTCAATATCTTTCTCTCTCTCTCGCTCTCCCCCACCCCAACTTTCCATCTCCCTCTTTCTCTTACCTCTCTCTCTCCCCTTATCTCTTTCTCTCTCTCCCTCTCCCTTCCCTCTCCCCCTTTTTTCTCTCCCATGCTCCAACACTCTCCCTCTATCCTCCTTCTCCCCTCTCTCTCTTTCTGCTCCGCCTCTTCCCTCTCTCTCCTCCTTTTTCTCTCTTCTCCTCTTCTCTCTTTCTTTGTATCTTTATCTCTCTCTCTCTCTCTCTACCCCCTCCTTCTCCTCTCCCTCTTTCCCCTCTCTGCTCTCTCTCTCTCCTCTCCTCTTTCCCCTCTTCTCTCTTCCTCTCTCTCTTTCTCTCTCGTCTCTTCCCCCCTCCTCTCTCTCTACTCTTCTCTCTCTCTCTCCCTCTTCTCTCTTCTCTCTCCTCTCTTCTCTCCTCTCTACCTGTCTCTCTCTCTCTCTCTCTCTCCTCTCCTCTCTCCTCTCTCTCCTCTCTCCCCTCTCTCTCTCTCTCTTCTCCTCTCCCCTCGCTCTCTCTCTCACCTCTGGGTTTGCACGGCTCTGGTAACATCCTGTAGACCTGACGGCTCCTTGTCCTCTCTGGACGCTCTGGTCCTTCACCTCCTCCACGTCGGGAAGCGAGTGAAGCGCACAGCGGAAGTTTGCCTTCCACGTTTTGGGATTGCACTGCTGCCCCGCCACGTATTTACCTGGAAACAACAAAAACAAGACCCAGGTCAAAGAGAGACAAGTCCAAGTCCAGGATCAAAGAGAGACAAGTCCAAGTCCAGAGTCAAAGACAAGAGACAAGTCAAAGTCAAGTCCAGTCCAAGTCAAAGAGTCAAGTCCAAGTCCAAGTCCAGAGTCAAAGTGAGACAGAGAGTCAAGTCCAGAGTCAAGTCTCAGTCAAGAGAGACAAGTCCAAGTCAGTCTAGAGGTCATAGAGAGACAAGTCCAAGTCCAGAGTCAAGAGAGGACAAGTCCAAGTCCAGAGTGTAAGAGAGACAAGTCCAAGTCAAAGGAGGAACAAGTCAAGTCAAGTCCGAGTCAAAGAGAGACAAGGTCAAGTTCAAGTCCAGAGTTAAAGAGAGACAAGTCCAAGTCAAGTCCAAGTAAAGAAGACAAGTCAAAAGTCAAGTCCAAGTCAAAAGAGACAAGTCTAGAGTCAAAGAGAGACAAGTCCAAGTCTAAAGTCAAGAGAGACAAGTCTGAGTTCAAGTCTAAGAGTCAAAGAGAGACAAGTCCAAGTCAAGTCCAGAGTCAAAGGAGGACAAGTCTCAAGTCAAGTCCAGAGTCAAAGACAGACAAGTCAAGTCAAGTCTAGAGTCAAAGAGGGACAGTCAGAGTCAAGTCCAGAGTCAAAGAGAGACAAGTCAAGTCAGAGTCAGAAGAAAGGACAAGTCTAGAGTCAAGAGAGAGACAAGTCCAGAGTCAAAGAGAGGACAAGTCCAAGTCAAGGTCCAGAGTCAAAGACAGACAAGTCCAAGTCAAGTCAGAGTTAAGAAGACAAGCCTGAGTCAAGTCTAAGTCAAAGAGAGACAAGTCCATGTCAAAAGAGAGACAGTCAAGTCCAGAGTCAAAGAGAGACAAGTCTGAGTCAAGTCTAAAGTCAAAGAGAGACAGTCTGTCAAGAAGCAGTCCAAGTCAGGTCAAAGAGAGACAAGTCCAAGTCAAAGAGAGACAAGTCAAGTCCAGAGTCAAAGAGAGTCTAGAGTCAAAAAGAGACAAGTCAAGTCCAGAGTCAAGAGAGACAAGTCAAGTCAAGTCCAGAGTCAAAGAGAGACAAGTCCAAGTCCAGAGTCAAAGAGAGACCAAGTCCAAGTCCAGAGTCACAAGAGAGACAAGTCCAAGTCAAGTCTCAAAGAGAGAGTCCAAGTCTAGAGTCAAGAGACAATATTATAGCGAGTGTGTGTGGACTACAGTAAAATGTGTTTCCTCCTTCAAACGTTATCAGATCATCTCCTCAGACTGATTAAACAAGCTCAGGCCAAGTCAAACTAGACTCAGGTAAACCACAAAACATTCCTCCAGGACTGGCACCGGCGGCTATTTTTACACCAAACCAACCAGAAGGATCAGATAATGACTAATCTGACTCAACTCTAACTCCTTACCTCTCGAAGCTAATGCTAACTGTAATTAAAAGAGATATACTAGAGAGAGTATTATGAGTGTTCTCTCATTTGGTCATGCTTTGTGTTTGGAATGATTCATGCAAGTCTGAGTAATCTTATGTGATACTAGAGTGCAACAAAATAATAATAATTACGATATGTGAATAGTGCACTAAATAGTAGTTAGGGCCACATTTGGACACTACGGTTAAAAATCTGTGACCCGGAAGTACAACAACCCCGTTATCGTAGCAACGGAAGGTCAAGAAAAGGGAAAGTTTTGGAGAGAAAGCAATAGGACATTAGATATTACAGTGAACAAAATGTACATTAATCATCTACATAACGTCATCATTTATTGCTAAATGCTCAATAAGTTTTTGGCTTATCCCGATATTTGTCTTCAAATCTGTTACTACACTAGAAAGACAACAACCTTAACTGTGCCAATAAGCTTAAAATTGATTGAATGACATAATGTTTATTGTGATTTGAGAAGGTTTTTACTTAGAACAAGTACATTTAGTTATTTTTTCAAGCACAAAAGAATGTATTTTTCTTTTCATAATTTCAATGAATGTGTATTATCCTTGCTGTTCCTAGGACTGCACTTTTCTGGACTGAGATGTCGGATGTAGATCCAGGGATATGTTGTAGCCACTCATCCAGTTTGGGGGTCACGGCCCCCAGTGCACCGATCACCACGGGCACCACTGTTGCCTTCACCTTCCAAGCCTTCTCCAGCTCTTCTCTGAGCCCTTGGTATTTCTCTAGTTTCTCATGCTCCTTTCTCCTGATATTACCATCACTTGGTATTGCCACATCCACCACCACGGCTCTCCTCTGCTCTTTATCCACCACCACGATGTCTGGTTGGTTCGCCATTACCATTCTGTCTGTATTTGGAAGTCCCACAGGATCTTGGCTCGGTCATTCTCTACCACCTTGGGAGGTGTTTCCCACTTAGATCTTGGGGTTTCCAGTCCGTACTCCGCACAGATGTTCCTGTATACTATGCCAGCCACTTGGTTATGGCGTTCCATGTACGCTTTCCCTGCCAGCATCTTACACCCTGCAGTTATGTGCTGGACCGTCTCCGGGGCCTCTTTGCACAACCTACACCTTGGGTCTTGTCTGGTGTGGTAGATCTGGGCCTCAATGGCTCTGGTGCTCAAGGCCTGCTCCTGTGCAGCCAGCCTCTGTGCTGTCCTTCAGCCCAGCCCTTTCAAGCCATTGATAGGATTTCTTGAGATCAGCCACTTCAGTTATATTCCGATGGTACATCCCATGTAGGGGCTTGTCCTCCCATGATGGTTCCTCCTCCAGCACCTCATCTGTTCCCCACTGTCTGAGACATTCACTGAGTACGCCATCTGTTGGGGCCTTGTCCTTGATGTACTTATGGATCTCGGATGTTTCATCCTGGATAGTGGCTCTCACGCTCACTAATCCTCGGCCTCCTTCTTTTCGGCTAGCGTACAGTCTCAGGGTGATGGATTTGGGGTGGAACCCTCCGTGCATGGTGAGCAGCTTTCGTGTCTTAACATCTGTGGTCTGTATCTCTTCCTTTGGCCACCTTATTATTCCTGCAGGGTATCTGATCACTGGCAGGGTGTAGCTGTTTATTGCCCGGGACTTGTTCTTGCCATTGAGCTGGCTTCTTAGGACTTGCCTTACTCGTTGGAGGTATTTGGCAGTTGCCGCTTTCCTTGTTGCCTGTTCAAGGTTGCCATTTGCCTGTGGTATCCCAAGGTACTTGTAACTGTTCTCAATGTCTGCTATTGTTCCGTCTGGGAGTGAGACCCCTTCTGTGTGGATTACCTTCCCTCTCTTTGTCACCATCCTACTACATTTCTCATATATATATATATATATATATATATATTATATATATATATATATTATATATATATATTATATATATATATATATATAATATATATATATATATATATATATATATATAATATATATATATATATATATATATATATATAAAACGAGATATTTTGTGCAAATCAAAATTCATTTAAAACTTGTAAAATACTAATTATTCCAGGCACATCTTCACTTGTTAGTTATTATGTTTATATATGTTTATCTATGTATATATGTGTATACATATGTGTTTAAATATATGGACATGTGTATATGTATCTACACATATGTATTTATTGTAAAATGCAAGCATATATTTTTGTGTTGTATCTTGCTATATATAATTGTACACATAGCAATACATCTATTCTGCATATAATACTAATTGTTCAAGGGAACGCAACTGCATTGTTAAAGTTCATATGTTGGGAGTGAGAGTAAATAAGTTTTACTTCTTCTCACTCCCTTTCGAGCTCTATAATTGTATATGTATTTGTTAAGAATGTTATGTATTGTCGATAGTTGAACTCAATTGTTCAATTCTGATGAACATTGCATGTTGATATTATATGAGCTCGAATAAACTAAACTAAACTAAAGTTATTTATAATGATCTTTTTTTCATAACTTTCAAAACTCCTGTAGTGTGTAGAAAGTTTTCATTTTGTGGCTTATTTCCATTCTCAGATTTTTGCTGTTGTTGTTGTTGTTGCTGTTGTTGTTGTTTACCTGTGTGAATGGCCCACATTTTGAACAGCGATGCATCTTGGTCCATCGTCCAGCCGTGTCTCGCCGCGTGTTTCCAGGGAATCGAAAACATCCTCATCTCCTGAGATTAAAAAAATAAAAGGAATTTTAAAAAATATTTCAACCTGGATATTATTTATGGAGACGTAACGATCCACGACATGTTTTCCTGTTCTATGAAGCACTTTGAATCGCTTTGTGTAGGAATGAACTATGCAAATACACTTGCCTTGCCTTTGCGCCAATAAAACGTTGTAAATAAAGATGTAATAGTCTGTGTTTATTCACCTCCGGATGTTAAATGTCCTTATAAAGCAGGAGCGGGCAATTACTTTCCCCCAAGAGCCACATTCAAACCCAGACAAGAGGCAGTGGGCCGGACTGTGAACACTGAAATAAAATTCTAATAGTTGCAAAAACAAAACAAAAAGTTGGACTTGGAGAGTAAACTTGAAACATTCTGAATTTAATTAAAGAGAATAAAGTTTAAACCATTAACAGTCACAATCTTATGAGAAAAAAGGAAAAGAAAGCTTTGGTAAAAGTCTTTATCGCCACAGTAAAATAGAATAATAGTTAACTTTTGAAAAAAATATCATATACATTATAAGAGATTTTCATTTTTATAACAATGTTCCACAAGTACATTATCACTATGATTAAAATTCTGATTTTAATCTGGTAAACAACAATACAACAATACAAAAATGTTAATGTATTTTTATGTATTTATTTTTTCTTGCTAAATTATCAAGTTTTTCTCGTACAATAGAAGTTATGCACTGACATCATTTTATTCCAAAAATGCTTAGCAACATTTAGAATGAGCGTTTCTTTGTTGTCGTGGCAACGGCTTGTCTGCTAACAACAGTTGATGATTTGACATTTTAACTGCAACAAACGAACTCAAAAACATCTTTTTTAAGAAGGAAAAAGGTAATAAGTTCAACTGTGTGTGATTTCAATGTCTGATAAATGTGAGAAGCTAAAGTCCTGTTGTTTATCTGCTTTGCTACAACTGTAACTCTTTTTACATGTCAGTTACAAACCCAGTGCTCGGTAGACTTGTTGTTGTAGTTTATTTTTCCTGTTTTAGCTGTTTATTGAAAAAATGTCCTTTCTCTCCATTAACTCTCTCAGCATGAACATTTAGAATGAGTCATGTCCCTGCAGAACCTCTATTACAAAGATTTAAAGCACATATGTCAAACTCAAGGCCCGGGGCCAGATGCGGCCCTCAAGTCCGATGAGGTTTACTTTAGTTTTATATTAGTGCCAGGAATATTCTGGGAGTCTTAATCTAATGAAATAATTTGTATGAAACTTAAAGAATAAGTCTATTTTCAAACTAATGCAGATGTATTTTTAGTAACTGTCAATTCACTAAATATACAATAATCAAATGCAACTATTATTTGTACTATATAAAAGATTAGTAAGATTAATTTCAGTTACAACCGGCCCGTTGGGGACAACCCCGATGCCAAAGTGGTCCTTTATCAAATGAGTTTGACAGCCCTGGTTTAAAGCTTCCACTTTATTCACTTTATTAATACATTATTATTGTCTTTAAGCATGAAAATGTGTGAAATTACAATGTAAATACTTAATAAACAAAACCTATTATTATAAACAAAGTATAGCTTAACCCCTGAGGTGGAAGGCCCGCCCACTTTTTCTTAATAATTCATTTTTGCCCACCATGTTATAAAAATCAACTCTCCAGCTCCCTGGCATGTTAGAGATAAAAATCAGATTGAAACCCTCTTATTTGCAGTCAAACCAATCATTCTGAGATGGATCAGAATCAGTTTTTACTCTAAACTTACAAACAAAAAAATACCTAAAAAATTCTTCATAATTTAATAAGACTTTTAATGAGTTCCGCCTAAACTTTTTTAAGTTAATACGGCTCCTTAAAATTTTTTGTGAAAATAGCTTCAGTTCTTGAAGAGGAATTGTCAAAACCCAACATTTGCCAAATCTAGTGTCATTCTGTCCAAGGCTGTGACACAGCTGTACAGATTATAACATTTATCCAAAAAATTTAGGCAGACTTTAAAACCTGATGTTCTTTTGTGCAGAGCTTCTTCTCACGTAAAACTAGAGTTAATCAGACATCAGAGGCTAAAACTACAGAACCTCAGCTTCACAAAGAGTCCAGCCACTTGTTTGTGCTTTAAAGAGTTTAGAAACAATTTCCATTTGAATTTTAGATGATTTTAGTCAGGCGTTTTAACAAAAATGCCCCCGCCTCTTAAGGGGCTAAAGACAAGTTTTATCACGTTTCTGTTGACTGACATAATATTGTCTGAATACTGTTACTGTCAGCAGGGGTGTTGGACTGGGGGGGTAAATGGTACTAGTTTCCCCGGGCCCAGGACAGGAAAGGGCCCCAAAAGCATCTCATTTTGCTTGTTCCCCTAAAGGCAATTTTTTTTGTGATATCAAAGATTTATTACGTTTCATCACTTTGATGAAACGTAATAAATTGACTTGAACATAAATAAAGAATATTATTTGGGCAACATATAAACAAAAATAACAGATAGAGAGATTGTAATAATATAAGCCAGAGTTGGCAGATTTCAGTGAACAAACAGCCAGTTTGACACTAAATTATCAGTTCAATAAATATGCATTTTCACAGGGTTTTGTGTTAAATATGATCAATATATCACAACTTCTCAATCCAGCAACATTAGAAAGTGTCCAAAATGTACACAAGTAAGCTAAACACATTACATTTTATTCTCATGTTTATGTGAGTGAAGCTGATATATGCATACTCTAGAAGGAAACAAAACCGAAATGAGCGTACTAAATATTTAAAACACAAGATTATGTTAGGGGCCCATTAACAATGTTTGTACCGGGGGCCCAGAATTTGGTGCTACGCCCCTGACTGTCAGACTCCAAATCCTGCTGCGGTGTTCATTCTGCGCTCAGCCGTCTTCCCGCTCATCGTCATAAATCATCTGTTAAGAGCCTCACTCACTTTATTGATCCAGCTGAGTCCGGACACGGCATTGGAGTTGATCTGCCGCTCCAGCCACGGCCTCATCCTCTCCCCGCGCTGGAGGCATGGCTCCGTCTGCAGACACAAGCAAACACGTCAGACCAGAGGAAACAGGAAAGTGTTCACGCATGTCCTTAATTGCATTAGTTAAAGTTTAATTATCAAATATAACCTTATTGGATTTCAGACACGTTATTGATTAGTCGACTAAAATAACACATCTCCATTTCAAAACTAGGAATGACTCAATGATTTGACCAAATATTCAAGCTACATAACTATGTTGACCAAAAAAAATACTTAATCTTTTAGAACTAGTCTTGGTCTTGACATCAGTCTTGAGTTTGGATGTCATGATATCAGATTGTATTATTGTGATTATTGTGAGATAAAATATCACGATTTTACCCTTGTTACGACCAAACAGCAGAGAAATGTTTTTATTTTCTCGCATTCTCATTGTCTAACACGTCACTTTTCCTGAAGATTTTGACCAGTTTTATAAAATTAAACTTCTGAATGCAAAAATAGTAAAGGTGGCACAAACATTTAGATGCCTTTTCTTTATCAGAAAACTGAATTTTGCTTCATAAATGGCAACATGTTGTAAGATTGGTTTGAAGCAATACTGATATCTGTATTTTACTTGGAAATACATATTCATAACAAGACTAAATCACAAATGTACTTGTCACTGTAGTCAAAATAAATAAAAACAATGTATTTATCTGATATATAACACTTCTTCGCCTTAAGCTGGAACTGATATTTTGTGTTGTTTTATCGTTTTGTGTGTCGATTATCGTTTAACCTAATAATCTTGACATCTCTAATCTTCTCTTGAGACCACATTCTTTAAGGTCTTGGTCTTGTCACAGACTCGAGCACATTTGGACTTGGTCTTAGTCTTGGTCTTGGACACCAAGACCACATTTCAATGCCACCATGCTCTGCAAAACTTGCACCAACATTTCAAAGGTGGTCTTGATTTCGACTCGATAAAAGTCTCAGTCTTGTCTCAATCTCAGCCCTCAGTGGTCTTGGTCTTGTCTTGGTTTTAGGACGCGAAAAGGTGTTGGTCTCGATTAGTGTGGTCTTCACTACTACACTACATCTTATCCCAGTGAAATAATGCATTTTTTAGTCTCCTAATGCAACGTGTGTAAAATAGTTATAACAACGCCTCTTCCTCTTCTTTCGTGTCTATTAAACGCCCATTTTCTTGGGTCGTATAAACACACAATTTGGTTGAGGGCACAAAGAATGTTAAATGTGGGGTTAACAGCTAGGTCTCAAGCTACAAACAAGGGCAAACAAAATAAGAAAGTAGTTGAATACCAAGACCTTCATGAGCATAAACATTTTGAGATTTGTACAAGTTCTCACAAGTGACACAGTTTAAACAATAGACTTTTCTGTTTTTAATTGTGAGTCAGTCATAATATTAAAGCGTGTATGGTTCAAAATAGACACAGAGAACTTTACAACAAAAATTACACATTTAAAACCTGCTACTTGTTCAAATCTGATCTTACAATGAAGAGGGGGGTTTAGCCGTTCTGAAGTAAACGGACTTTCAAAATGTTCAGAATCACTCGACTTTAGTCACATTAATTCAAATTTGTGTTTACTAGTAACACTAGCTTATTTAAAATGTGGTTTTTTTTTTCTAAAAAGCAGCAAATGTACATTTTCTGTAATTCCTGCCCAGTTGGAGTTTAGGTATTTTTTCAGTTTATGCATGTTTGTTTTTATAAAGACCAGCTAACAACTGTCCAGCTACTAAATTAGTTGACAATTAGTTAAAAAATCAATTATTTAATTGCGATCGAGTCACTTGTTGCAGCCCTACATTACTTTTTAGTTTGAGCTGTAAACATCTTTACTTAAAGGTGCATTGTGTACGTTTCTGAAGGTGAAAAGTCATCTACCAAAATTCAGTAGAATTAGAAAGTTAGTGGAGATTAATACATTTTATGGCATAATATGAAAAATATCAGCTAAAGAAGCCACTTTTCTACAAAAAACAAACAAGAGCGAGCCTCTTCCGGACCGAAAAATTTTTGTTGTGTGAGCTGATTTATGATTGTTGGTGCAGGATTGAACCACAGGACACAGCCGAGCGATTGGAGGCTGCCTCTTTTTATTCTGGATTACAATAAAAATGAACAGAGCCAACATGTGCTGCTACAGTCGGCCCAAACTACAAAGAAGAACAATGACAGTGTCAGTATTTTTCCAGACTTCTTCACGTCAATAAAATAAACATCAGAACAACTCAAAGGCTTAATATTGACTTAAATACAAGCATAACTTGTTCAATGACCAATATAAAGGTGAAATAATGATTAAAATGCACTTAAAACATGGGATTACATTGGATAACCAACCACTTCCATCACAGAATACTGCAACAGGGAAGAGGAAGGACACACGCAGAAGAAACGTGGGCGGACCATGACAGCAGTGACTGGATGCCAGGTATGTAGAATAAACAGCAACAGAGACAATCTTGAGTAATTATAACATAAATTAACCAATTACATAGAAATGACAAAAACATGCATTTATCCATGCATGTATTTTGTTTTTGCCAAAAAGTTGCGCAGTGCCCCTTTAACATGTTGGCATTCTTTCTATTTTTAGCCAAATTCTCTTAGAAGATGCCAGAAACAGGAAATATTTTACATTACATAAGCAGTTAACTTAAGCTGATCCAGTTAAAAACGACTCAGTCATGAGTTAAAATTCTGAGGTCTGTTTTAAGCAAGGTTAGATGTGTGCTTTTTGTACAAAGTATGTTCACACATTTTCAATCTCATAATTCTAATGTATTAGTAATCGTCTGTAGTTTTGTCATCTTAGTCTTTATGTAACTCTAATTGCAATGTTTATGTAACTGTAATGACGAAACATTAAATAATGCACAACGCCTGTTCGTATTTAAAACATACACACACAACAATAGATAAAAACAGCTTTAGAATTATATTTACATCATAAATTCAAATGTTCGAAGTATTTTAATATGGTCAACAGCAACATAAACCCCTCAAAACGTGGAAAAGTAAGGACTAAGCTAAGACCACACCAGCACTAAAATGGACACCATATAACTGCTTTAGTCCTGTTTTGGTCCTAGTTTAGTCACAGTTTAGTCTTGCTTTACTCCTGCTTTAGCCCTGGTTTGTCCTGCAGCTATTTCCTGGAGATTATGTCACGAATCAACATTTAGGCACAACTTTAGACTAAAAAAGTATTTTTTGTCCTGGTTTAGTTCTTGTTTAGTCCTCGTTTAGTCCTGCTTTAGCCCCGTTTTGGTCCTGCTTTAAAGTGATGGTTTAGTCCTGCTTTAGTCATGGTTTGGCCCTGCTTTATTCCTAAATCAGTCATGTTTTAGTCCATGTTTTCGGTCCTGCTTAAAGGTGCTGCATTAATCCTGCTTTAAAATGCTGCATATTAGGCCTGCTTTTAATTCCTGCTTTAGTTTTGGTTTAGGTCCTGGTTCTGGTCCTGATTTAGTCCTGTTTTAGTCCTGGTTTGGTCCTGTTTTACATAGTCATGTTTAGTCTTACTTTAGTCCTGGTTTAGTCCTGCTTTAGATACTTTTCAGTCCTAGAAAACCTGTCATATTTCAAGCTTTAATCGTTTACGCACTGGTGCCAACGCGCGCGTAAAACGATACAATTTACCAAAAAACATTTTCGTTTATTTAATTTTTCCTTTACAAACAATAGCACGAGACCATAAAACAAAAGACTGTAATTCTAGACTTGACTTTTAGACCGATGCAGCTATTTCCCGGAGCTTACGTCGCTCCAAATCAACATTTACGCACAACTTTTATATCAAAATCTCACTTACTGCTGCTTTGTCGCTTGATTCCCTGCAGCTCAGACGCGTTTAAGTCCAAAAAGCGGCTCGTATATTTCCACAAAAGTCGCCTCTTCCTCGTGTCTTCGCCGCTCGCCCGCTGTTGACTGGCACCGGGCGCGGACTGATGCGCCAAGCCAAGGTGTTTATATGACACAGCAGCGATGGGCATTCCCCGAAAGCAGCTACGTGCCGAGCTTACGTACGGGGCAAGCAGAGAGCGGCGCGTGCACAAGCAAATACAATACGAGAATTTACCCGCCAGTTTGATTCATATTCAGAGTGGTTTTGTGTCTGATACTTGCATCTAACACTGATGAAGTATATTACGCGCAGTTACGTCTTTCTTAAAGTGATAGTGTAACCAAAATAAAATATTAATGTGTCTCTTTAGTTGTGTGTGGTCTTAAATATCTTTGTTTCTCTTAAATATCTTCTGTATGTTTCTACAGCCTAAATAGAAATACTTTTGCAATATTGTTTCATTGACAATGCCACAAAAAACAGCCTTCTCAATTAAAGCGTTACATTTTTTAGTAAAACATGGATTTCGTTAAACATTTAGCTTGTTATTACCCAATTTCTTTTGGTTTTGTCTTTTGTCCAGCTAGTGACATACGTAGGGGTAATACCACAACGTCTTTAGCCCAGTATTTAAAACCGTTATGCCGTGAAACTGTTAGCATACCGTTAGCATACCTTTACCAAACTCCTAAATTTAACCAAATTAACTTAATCTAAATCCTAACTTTACATATTTTATTTACGTAAATACGCCACTGCAATGTGATGCTAACTACATTTGACAGTTTTTTGCTAATTATGCTAAATTGGTAAATCTAGCTAACACAATTTTTCTGCTAGCTAGTCTTGTTCTCAGGAATAATAAGATAAAAGTACACTTAAATATGAGTATATGCATAATTTAGAAGCTGGTTAGTAGTGATGCTTTAAAAACATTTTTATACTTGCAAGTATCAGAATCAGAAAAGGTTTTATTGCCATTGTTAGTGAACAAAACAAAATTCACAAACTAGGAACTTATAGCTATGATGCTAATGAGCAACATATAACAAAGAAAACACAAACACAAATAAAAATATAAAGAATAAAAATTATCAACTATAATAACAATATTTAAGATACATAAAATCAAATGAAAGGGCATGCAAAAATAAGGCAATAAATATAGGCAATAAAAAATATACACAACAATCAAAACAATAGTGCATTTGTCAGTGCAAAGAGGTAGGATGTTACAAACATAATGAAAACAGAATCTTTATAAAAATAAAAACTGAATTGTTCCTACTGTCCCGGCATGAGCTGGAGGCAGCACAAAATGTCACCAAGGTCAATGTTACAAATTTTAAATAAGCTTTATTAAACAGCAAAATATTCAACAACAATGTGGTGTTAATGACAGTCATACCAAAAGACGCACTAATTGTTTAAAATAATATAATTAATTTTGACTTGACAAAAAAGAAAAAAAAAATGGAATGGAATGGCAAACTTAATGTTACCACAACAAGACCCTACAAAAATTTTAAATTAAATTAAATTAAATTAAATTTATTTTATTTTATTTTATTTATTTATTTTATTTTATTTTATTTTATTTTATTTTATTTTATTTTATTTTATTTTATTTTTTGTAGAAATCTTCAACACCAAAATTCCAAAAGCTGGGTTGGGGACATGATGTAATGATGTTAACTTCCAAATGTCACTCTATAAACCTCCACAAAATTTAGACAATATAGAGATGTATACAAAAAAAAAGAAAAGTGAAAATAAAAAGTTTTTTTTTTTCTTTACCTTCAGAGTAAAATATAGGCCTCAATGAGGACGTTGAAGTTCTACCTTATAAACGTATGGGCACATCGATGATCTTTCCAACGTGCACTGTATATTTTTTGCTATATGACTATTACTTATTTATGTAGATGAATGTATTTGAAAATTGTAAAACTTGTTATCTTTCTCAAGGGCCGTGTTATTCAATATGAGCATGTGACACACTGTTCACAGACCACTCCTTTTTTACAGTGGTCTGTGTCTTGTTTGGCATCAGGCTTATATATGTGATGCATCAGTGTGTAATTTGAATTCACTCGTGTCTGTTTGTTTACGTTTATGGGTGACTGGTCAAATGATAATTTACACGTGACCTCGTCATGTGATTTGTTACTATAAATTAAGAGTGCTACACAAATGTGAAAGTTACATGCCCCGAATTGATCGAAACGCATTGGAGTTGAACAAATAAATCTATCAGCATACACATCGGAGTGCCTCAGATCTCTTTTTGCTATGAGTTTTCTGTGCCTGTATGGGATCTTTTGAAGAGCACCTGATATTGTTATGTACCTGTGATCCAGAGAGCGCTCTTATTTTCTTTTTTCTAAACAAATAAGCACTATTGCGTTCGGGGGGAAAAATTGTTTCCTGATGTTACCTAGCAACCATATTGTTAACGAAAGTACAAATCCTGATCAATGAGTGCGTTTACATGCATGAATAACCCGGTAATGAGCAGTATTCTGGTTATGACAATAATCTGGTTATAGTGTTTACATGAGCTCAGAGAAACCTGGTTATTCATGTTCCTGTTTACATGAGCACTGGGAGTATCCTGGATATTCAGACTGGTAACTATGGCAACAATGACACAGATATGGCAGGAACTAAGCATGTATGAAACTTTGCTAATGTATGGGTTTTAAACATGTTTACAGCAACAAACTGACAAAATACAACTAAATAAGAACATCAGACTGTAGGTCACAGTCTGAGCTTTGGGAAAAGTGATTTTAACAGTGTAAAAATATGTTGAATTTTAAAGAGTCGGTTCAGAGATTCTGCTGTGTTGTGTTACAAGTTACTTTAAAGTTTTATAATGACGACACATTACAAATTAAAAATGAATAAATAAGTATCATATGCTCCAAACCCAAACAAGAAAAAGTGCTTTAAAATGAATATAAGAAAAAGAAAATAATAATTTTGAGTCATTTGGGGAAAGTTACTGCTTCTGCCAGATCAGTTCCTTCAGTTTGCACATGCTCAGTTTGGTTCCATCGGCGAGAAACCAGGTTATGGTGTTTACATGGAACAATAATCTGGTTATTATCAGAAAACTCCAGTGACAATAACCTGGTTTCTCATAAACAGGTTATTCAAATTACCAGGTTATTAAAATCAGGTTATGTGTTTACATGGACACACACATAACCAGGATATTTAAAAACCCTGATAATAACCGGGTTATTCGTGCGCATGTAAACGCCCTGAATGACACAGACGTAAAAACCTTGTAACTGTTTGTTTGTTTGTTTGTTTGTTTGCATGTTTGTTTATTTATTAATTTTAACGATTGGTTCAAACTTCTAATCTTTTTGATGACACATGTGGAAAGATTCTGTTTTAGAACTTAAATTACTTCGTGACATTTTCATTTTTTCATATACAGTATTTGTCTGTTTCTTCATCAGTTGCTACGTAGCAGCTGAAAACCAATGATAAATATTTACCACAAGATAACTAAGCCAAAATTTGAAAAATACCATAACTTGTCATTTGGGGTTTGAGAATTTTCCGACATTGTTTTTTTTTTTTTACTTTCTTCTTCCATGGAATTATGCCGCAGACTTTTATCTCCCAGATGCATGTGTCGCTGAGCTGTTCAACTTTAACCAGAAGTTTACAAGGTTTTGTCATTTAGCCTAAATGTTTTTGATCCACTACATAAATAACAAGAATGTGTTTTCACTTTGAGCTGCTTATGTGACAAAATGAGCCTTTACTTTGCCTGGACGAGCCTTCTTCTGTTTATTTACGGAAAATGTTCCGATGTTCCAGTTTAACTTTCCATTTCTACTGAAGTTACAACACAATCTCACCACGCAAGACTTTGATTGCTTCCTCAGTTCATTTCTATGCTGGATGCAAAAATGTGTTTTTATTTATAAATATCGCGGGACCAAGTCACTGTTTTGCAAGTCTCAAGTAATTCTCAAGTTTTTTCAAGTCGTTGAAACAAATACATCTTATATTTCTACATTCTCATTTAATACTAAAGAGAACGGACCTGTTTCAGTTTGTAAATGTAAAATAACTTAACTTGTTTTTTGAGGAGAAGCATCAAGTCCGAGTCAAGTCCCAAGTCATCAAAATAGTAACTCAAGTCTGGCTCAAGTCCACACCTCTGATAAATATTAATGAAATTATCTGAACTAACTAAGCCAAAGACCTAAACGTATAAATTTTTTGTAAATTCAGACCTAAACTTAGCCGATAAAGAAAGTGTCTCCACGGCTTAAAGAGGGTATGACAGGTTTTAAAGGGAACCCTGGTTATGAAGACAAATCTGGCTAAAACACTAGTACTGGTCATGCTTATTAAAATAAATTATACACAAATATATAACTGCTTACTATTTTTCATAAAATTGTCATTGTTTATGTTGTTTTCAAGCCACTGGGAGCCGCCATTTTGGTTGATGACATAAAATAGTGTTGCCATGGTTACTCCCACAGTTTCATCTGTGAACAGTTAAAACAAAAACACCACTGACAGTGTCCAGTTCTTGCCTCTTCCTCTTGATTATCTTCAGTTTTACTAGATTCCACATAAGGCTTTGCTCCGGCTCAAACTGACAAGGTTTAACCCAGGAATTCATGTTGCTTAGTTACCTGCTACTGCCTGACAACTGACAACACTATTTTATGTCATAACCACAGCAAAATGGCAGCCTCCGTGTCATTTCTTCATAACACTATTTTAATAAAACTACAAATACTTCCAAGGTATTTGTCCTGTGTTTATATAAGTGATGATATTATAAGAGTTTTAGGATAAACTTGTGATTACATCCTGGGTTCACTTTAACGTTTTTCAAATTTTTATTTATTTTGATAGATTAATACTTGTTGTATATATTAATGATAATTTTACGTTAATCAAGAACATGTTTGTGGAGAAAAATGTGGTGGAAATACCAGGAAGTAGAGCAGAGTTCTAAACTGATGACATCACACTAGGAAGACAAAGACATTTTACATTTTCTCACAAGAAACCAAACTGATTTTCATGGCTCTGCAAACATACGTTTAGCAAAAAGTGAGTTCTTGTGTAATTTTATGGCTCAAGTAAAAAAAAAAAAAAAGATTTACATTTAAAGAGTTTTGGCCCAATTCATTACATACCATTATGTGTATTGCCAACATTGATGAACAGGAAGTACATTTTTAATGCTAAAAAATGACCAAACTGGAATGGAATTTGAAAAATGTTTTGTAAAATCTTAAATATAATGATCTTAACTCTTTAAAGCAGCTTCATACACTATTCAACATACAGTATTATTATATTATTTTAACGTATTTGTGTAGTGATTTTGTGCTTTATATTAGAGCAGTGGTTCCCCTGATGATGAGTGAAGTTTAAAATCGATATCTTAAGCAAGGTTTGACACCATTCAATTGTAATGATAGAGGCTATTAACAAGTCTATCAGTGAATGTATCTAGTCTTATGGCTTCAAAATAATATCAAGCAATAGACTAAAGACTACTTTATCAAATCTTATCTAGCTTACAATTGTGTTTGAGGGGTCGCGAATGCCTATGGTTGTTATTTTGGGGATCGCGACTAATAAAAGTTGAGAACCACTGTATTAGAGAGACACAGTGAGCAGCAGGGGGCGGCAGAGGCCCAGGAAGCGCCAGGTGAAGTACGGACTCAACTTTAGGCCTGTTTCCCCGTGAACCTCCGATTGTCAACAAAATACACACGTTATAATCGTTGTTATTGACTTGTACAGATCTAGAGAAGCTTCACGTGACAATCAGGAGGAAGTTTAATTTATTCATTGTGCTTTCAACTCTGTGTAAGCTTTTTTGTGTGTGAGAAAACTAAAAATAGGCTCGTGGAACGCAAGTATGTCATCAAGACACAAAACTACAAAACATTTCAAAACCAAAGTCCATGCAAACAATGACAAATGACTTTAAAATAATGTCTAGTGAAATGGTTGAGTGCATTCTAGAGGATGGGACAGACTTTTACAGAGAGAAATCTTCTGGATCTTCACACTAAAAGTCTCTTCTCGGCCTCATTATTGAGATTGTTTGTTTCTTCTTTCAGTGTGAGTACAGCCAGTAATTATGACATATACCTGCACATTTTTATTTGTACAAGCATGTGAACATACTGTATTATGTGTACATATTTTTGTGACAGTCAGACGGTCATATCTGCTGATCGGATCTTTGTCAGATAAGCAAGTTAGGACCTGGGTAGGACTTGGATGGGAGACCCCTGGAACATCAGGAACAGAGTGGGACGACAAGCGTAGCAACATAACATTATTTAAAACTGTAAAAAATCAGCATTAAATGTACTTTAAAAGAAATAGTACAGACAAAGCTTCTTCAGTCATATGCACAGATAAACAGAAATGTTTTGAGCCGAGATTTAAACATTGTCCCATTTTAGTCCAGACTCTGGTCCACGTTTAGTCCTGACTCTGGTCCATGTTTAGTCCCGACTCTGAGCCACGTTTAGTCCTGAGTCTGGTCCACGTTTAGTCCTGACTCTGAGCCACGTTTAGTCCTGACTCTGGTCCACGTTTAGTCCTGACTCTGGTCCATGTTTAGTCCCGACTCTGAGCCACGTTTAGTCCTGAGTCTGGTCCACGTTTAGTCCTGACTCTGAGCCACGTTTAGTCCTGACTCTGGTCCACGTTTAGTCCGACTCTGGTCCATGTTTAGTCCGACTCTGAGCCACGTTTAGTCCTGAGTCTGGTCCACGTTTAGTCCTGACTCTGGTCCACGTTTAGTCCTGAGTCTGGTCCACGTTTAGTCCTGAGTCTGGTCCACGTTTAGTCCTGACTCTGAGCCACGTTTAGTCCCTGAGTCTGGTCCACGTTTAGTCCTGAGTCTGGTCCCATGTTTAGTCCCGACTCTGGTCCACGTTTAGTCCTGACTCTGGTCCACGTTTAGTCTGACTCTGGTCCATGTTTAGTCCTGACTCTGGTTGGTCCACGTTTAGTCCTGACTCTGGTCCACGTTTAGTCCTGACTCTGGTCCACGTTTAGTCCCGACTCTGGTCCACGTTTAGTCCTGACTCTGGTCCACGTTTAGTCCTGATCTGGTCCATGTTTAGTCCTGACTCTGGTCATGTTTAGTCTGATCTGGTCCGTTTATCCTGACTCGGTCATCGTTTAGTCCTGATCTGGCCACGTTTAGTCCTGACTCTTGAGTCCACGTTTAGTCCTGATCTGGTCCACGTTTAGTCCTGAGTCTGGTCCATGTTTAGTGATCCCGCTGACTCTGGTCACGTTTAGTCCTGACTCTGGTCCACGTTTAGTCCTGACTCTGGAGGTCCATGTTTAGTCCTGACCTGGTCCACGTTAGTCCGACTCTGGTCCACGTTTAGTCCTGACTCTGGTCCGTTTAGTCCTGACTCTGGTCCACGTTTAGTCCTGACTCTGGTCCACGTTTAGTCCTGACTCTGGTCCCCCCACGTTTAGTCCTGACTCTGGTCCAGTTTAGTCCTGACTCTGGTCAGTTTAGTCCGACTCTGGTCCAGTTAGCCGACTCTGTCCACTAGTCCTGACTCTGGTCCACGTTAGTCCTGACTCTGGTCCACGTTTAGTCCCGACTTCTGGTCCACGTTTAGTCCTGACTCTGGTCCAGTTTAGTCCTGACTCTGGTCCATGTTTAGTCCTGACTCTGGTCCCGTTTAGTCCTGACTCTGGTCCACGTTTAGTCCTGATCTGGTCCACGTTAGCCTGATCTGGGGTCCCATGGATTTAGTCCTGACTCTGGTCCCATCTGTTTAGTCCTGACTCTGGTCCATGTTTAGTCCTGACTCTGGTCCACGTTTAGTCCTGACTCTGGTCACGTTTAGTCCTGACTTTGAGTCCACGTTTAGTCGACTCTGGTCCACGTTTAGTCCTGACTCTGGTCCATGTTTAGTCCTGACTCTGGTCCATGTTTAGTCCTGACTCTGGTCCTTGTTTAGTCCTGACTCTGGTCCATGTTTAGTCCTGACTCTGGTCCACGTTTAGTCTGACTTTGGTCCATGTTTAGTCCTGACTCTGGTCCATGTTTTAGTCTTGGTAGGTCCTGACTCTGGTCCACGTTTAGTCCTGACTTGGTCCATGTTTAGTCCTGACTCTGGTCCATGTTTAGTCCTGACTCTGGTAGGCACGTTTAGTCCTGACTCTGGTCCATGTTTAGTCCTGACTCTGGTCCACGTTTAGTCCTGACTCTGGTCCATGTTAGTCCTGACCTGGTCCACGTTTAGTCCTGACTCTGGTTCATTCGTTTAGTTTCTGATCTGGTCCATGTTTAGTTCTGACTCTGGTCCACGTTTAGTCCTGACTCTGAGCCATGTTTAGTCCTGACTCTGGTTCACGTTTAGTTCTGACTCTGGTCCACGTTTAGTCCTGACTCTGGTCCACGTTTAGTCCGATCTGAGCCATGTTTTAGTCCTGACTCTGGTCCACGTTTAGTCCTGACTCTGGTCCACGTTTAGTCCTGACTCTGAGCATGTTTATCCTGACTCTGGTCCACGTTTAGTCCTGACTCTGGTCCACGTTTAGTCCTGACTCTGAGCCATGTTTAGTCCTGACTCTGGTCCATGTTTAGTCCTGACTCTGGTCCACGTTTAGTCCCTGACTCTGAGCCATGTTTAGTCCTGACTCTGGTCCACGTTTAGTCCTGACTCTGAGCCAGGACTGATGTGATCGTACTTCCTGGTTCATAGAAACAATCTACAATTAAGGCTGCAACTAATGATCCTCTTGATAATCAATTAATTGGGTGTTATTGTTCTGATTAATTAATTAGTTGTTTAGAATGCATTTCACATTATAAGAATTTTACAAATTTTGATCTTGGCAAAGAATTGAAGACGATTTGAAGGTGAATATTTACAGACAAAACTGCTTTTCCTCTTCTTTGGGGAAAAGTTAAAACATGAGTTTGTGACTCATTGAATTTTTGCTGCTTTAAATAAGATTTTATAATGAACAATCAAAAAAAATGTTTGCTAAAAGCATTTTCTTATTTGAAAATAACAAAAAACTTAAACATCTGTAGACACACTTTATTTGTAGAATTTTCATTATCACTCGACTTTAGTCACATTTACTCAAATCAAAATAAATGTGTATTTTCTATATTTACACAATGTCATTGTTCTTCCACTGGAGTCATAAAATATTTCAGGTTTTTTCTAGATATTGTGCACGTTTGGAAAACTTGTATGGACCAATTAACTATTTTTCACTTAATAAGTTAGTGCACATTTAATTCAATTACATGATTAAATAACTTTTTTTTATGATAACTGACTCACAGTAAAACACATTTAGTTGCGTCAAGACCAACTTTGTGATTTTACTTTTTTACTTAAAAGGATCCCTGACTATGAAGATAAATATGACTTAAATGTTAGTTCTGGCCATGTTTACTAAAATAAATTGCAAACAAATATATAACCTCTTACTTTTTTTTATAAAATCGTCATTGTTTGGAGCCACTGGGAGCAGCCATATTGTCCAGGTGAAATGCATTCTGGGGTTGATGATGTCAAATGGTTGCTTTTTGTTGTTGCCATGGTTGCTCCTACCATAGTTGCTCCCCAGGCTGTTACCTTGACAACCACCAGAAGACACAGACAACCATTTGATGTCATAACCAAAGCAAAATGGCAGCCTCCAGGTATCTCTTTAGAACACTATTTTAATAAAACTACAAATACTTTCAAGGTATTTATCCTGTATTTATATAAGTAATGATATTATAAGAGTTTTAGGGTAAACATGTGATTATAGCCAGGGTTCGCTTTAAAGTGCATATGACAGGTTGGAGTACATTTTTGGTAAAATATAGCAAACATGATTATGATTAAGATTTGACTAAACATTTATCTTGTTTTTTACCCAGTTTGGTTGCTTTTAGGAAGTTTATTATTGTCTTTTGTCCAGTAAATATAACATAAGTGGAGGGGAATCTACAAATGTTACCATAGCAACCACATTGTAAATCTGGACCAACATCAACATAACTAACCCAGAAGTGTATTATAACTTATAAGACTTTAACTGTGTTCAGTTATTGCTTAAACTCCCAGTACAAAGTGTTATAGTGTGTATAATGTCTTTGTGATGACACATGTGGAGGGATTCTGTTATCCCCCCTCTCTTTCTTCTTCCTTTCTCTCTCTCTCTTTCTCTCTCCCTCTCTTCCACTCTCTCTTTCTTCTCTGTGTCTCCTCTCCCTTCTGTCTCTGCTCTCTCTCCCACTCTGTTCACCTCTTTCTCTCACTCTTCTCTCTCTGTCTCTTCTTTGCTCTTTACTGTCTTCTCCTTTCCCTCTATTCTTCTCCCTCTCACATTCTTCTCTTTCTTTCTTTCTTCTCTCTCTCTTTCTTCACTCTCTTTCTCTTCTATCCTTCTTGTTCCTCCTCTTCTTTCTTCTCTCCCTCTGTTCTCTCCACTCTCTTTTTCTACTCTGCATTCTTTCTCTTCTCTCTCTTTTTTCTCTCTCTTTGCTCCTCGTCTCCCTCTTCTCTCTCTCTCCCTCTCTTTTTCTTCTCCTTTTGTCCCTCTTCACTCTCTCTCTTCCCGCTCTTCTTTTCTCCCCCTCACTTCTTTCTGCTCTCTCACCCATCTCTTCTCCTTCTTCTTGTCTGTCTCTTTTTCTAATTTCTCCTCTCATACTTCTTCCTCTCTTCTCTTTTTTCCTCCTTTCTCTCTTTGTCTCTTTTTCTCCCATCTCGCTTTTCTTTGTTTTTGTCTTCTTTTTCTTCTTTCTTTGTGCTCTCCCCATCTTCTCCTTTGCTTTCTCTCTCCTCTTTTCTCTATATTTTCTCTCTCCTTTCTCTTTCTTTTTCTCTTCTTTCTTCTCTCTCTCTTTCATCATGTTTCTTAGTCTCACATTACTTCCTCTCATTTTCCTTTTGTTTGTCCATTTTTCATAAATTGCAAATTAACTGTATATAAAATATTAAATCAATATTTACCACGAAGATTACACACCAAACTAAGTCCAAAATTAAGAAAATAATGTGTTTATCTGTCATATGTAGCTTTTAAATGGGGTGGGTTAGTAATTTTGACCTGCAAACACAATTAAGGTTTTAAATCTGATAATCCTCTCATAATTCCTTCCACCACATGGTACAGTTTTTCTCAATCGCTTTGACACCATTTTTTGAAACCTTGGTGTTTGATCACTTGTTTTCCAACATTTATCTGAAACAAGGTTGAGATTACGCAGAACATTTGCCACAATTTTCATCCATTCTCACAGTTTTTCCAGACTCTTTCTCAGAAAGCTCACACAGCTCTCATTCTAAAACTCACATTGTTCGTGGTTTAGTTTGTTTCTGCCAACACTACAGACCTGTTCAACAGGTGGTAAACAACCTTTGTCATAAACATGTTTGATTTGTTATCTGACAAACTCCAGACCATCACGCAAATATCTAATCACACTGGAAGCAGAAAGATCAAATCAATCAAGAATGAACCATTCGAATCAAACGAGACACATGTCTGAGCAGAAACATGTTGATATTGACAGTTTTTCTCAATCGCTTTTGGACACATTTTTTGAAAATTGTGTTAGTTTGATCACTTGTTTCCAACATTTATCTGAACAAGGGTTGAGATACGCAGAACATTTGCCACATTTTCATTCATTCCCACAGTTTCAGACTCTTTGTCAGAACAGCCACACAGCTCTCATTTATAAACTCACATGTTCAGTGAATTTAGATTTGTTATCTCCAACACTACAGACCTGTTCCAGGTGGTAAAGAACCTTTTGTCATAACACTTCTGGTCTTTATCTACAAACTCACACATCGCAGCAAAATCTAAATCCATGAGCAGAAAGATCAAACAACAAAGAATGAACACATGAATCAAACAGAACAATGGTCTGAGCAGAAAACACGTTGATGTAAACGGTTTGTCACAGAGACATTGTGTTTCTGTTGTGACGTCTCTGAATTATCTTTAGCAAAAAGTAACTATATGAGATATATAACATATTATTTCACAATTCAAAATTTACAGTAAATGTGTATTTTTCATCTCTTTTTTTTTCTTGCTCAGTAAAATAAAAACACAACTTATTCAGATACAAAATCTTTTTTTAGTGGAAGTGTGGCATCCCAATGAACAGGACTGAACTAACCTTCTGTGATTTTGCTGTCT